>JAZIFV010000397.1:0-24291 GCA_037501455.1 Lantana camara
GCATTAAACCTATTGGATGCAAATGGGTGTACAAGCGAAAAAGAGGAGTGGACGGAAAGGTTGAAACCTTTAAAGTAAGGCTTGTGGCAAAGGGTTATACTCAGAAAGAAGGTATCGATTACGATGAAACCTTCTCGCCCGTAGCAATGCTTAAGTCCATAAGAATTCTTCTCTCCATTGCCGCTCATTATGATTATGAAATATGGCAAATGGATGTGAAGACTGCCTTCTTGAACGGGCACCTTCAAGAAGAGATATACATGGCTCAACCTGAGGGCTTTATAGCCAGAAATCAGGAGCATATGGTATGCAAGCTTAATAGATCAATCTATGGTCTTAAGCAAGCGTCTAGATCATGGAACATCAGATTTAATGAAGCAATTAAATCCTTTGGATTTATACAGTTGCCTGATGAACCATGTGTGTACAAAAGACATCAGAGTAGTGTTGTAACATTTTTAGTCTTATATGTAGACGATATTTTGCTCATTGGGAATGATACATGAGTATTGTCAGCAATCAAGATTTGGTTGTCAAATCAGTTTGACATGAAAGACCTAGGTGAGGCCAGTTATATTTTAGGGATCAGACTTTGTCGTGATCGTAAGAATAAGATGATTGGTTTATCATAAGCAGCATATATAGATAAGATGCTGGCAAGATACAATATGACTGACTCTAAGAAAGGTTCATTACCTTTCCGACATGGAGTTCATCTGTCTCAAGATCAGTGTCCCAAGACAACTGAAGAGATAGAGGAAATGAAAAATGTTCCGTATGCCTCGGCAGTCGAAAGCCTCATGTATGCCATGTTATGTATAAGGCCAGATATCTGTTTTGTTGTAGGTATGGTCAGCAGATATCAGTCAAACCCTGGACCCCAGCACTGGATAGCTGTAAAGCATATATTGAAGTACTTGAGAAAAACTTGGGATTATATGATTGTTTATCGCAGTAATGAGCTCATTCCTATAGGGTACACAGATTCAGATTTTCAATCTGATCTAGATTCTAGACGTTTGACGTCTGGATACGTGTTTACTCTGGGAGGAGCAGCCGTAAGTTGGAGGAGTATTAAGCAAAGTTGCATTGCTGACTCCACCATGGAAGCCGAATACGTGGAAGCTTCGGATGCAGCCAAGGAAGCGTATTGGTTTCGAAATTTCCTGATGGATTTAGAAGTCATCAAAGATGAACTTACACCGATCACATTGTACTGTGACGATGCTGGAACGGTGGCCAACTCCAAGGAACCTCGAAGTCATAAACGTGCAAAGCACATCGAGAGAAAGTTTCATATTATTCGAGATTATGTGGAACGTGGAGAAGTGGCAGTAGTAAAGATTAACTCGGTAAACAATCTGGCAGATCCCTTCGGTAAACAATCTGGTAGATCCCTTCACTAAGACTTTGGCGCAAAAGAGTTTTAATGCTCATGTAGAAGGGATGGGGCTTAGATGTGTAGCCAATTGGATTTAGGGCAAGTGGGAGATTGTTGGGATTAGTGCCCTGAAATTCCAATTTCTTTGTAAATACTTCGTATTTTGTTGGATTAATAAAACTGAAATTGTTGCAAGTTATGAGTATATTAACATAATTAATAACGTGTGATGATATTCTTATATGAAATGTGTTTCATAGGAAAGGACTTTGGATATCGAAATCACGTGTTATTAAAGTTCTAGTCGGTAAGATAAGAATAAGTGCTTATCGAGACTATAATGTGTTATATAAGATGATTAGTCTTTCGTCATAGGGAAATGGAGTTTCCAGTTATAACACATTGATGATTTTCAATAGATTTAGAAGCATCGAACTGGACCACTAAGATAGTTCATTTTAAACTACTATATAAAATGAACCAATCTTATGGAGTATTGAACTCTTAATCCTTGTAGTATTTCGACTTTAAACATGTAGTGTTAATCATTGTAATGTGCTCATAAGTGAGGTCTCGATATCGAATGACCGAAACCTTTGTACGTTCAGTGATTACATGAAATGTGCTGAAGAGAAATATTGATCGAGGAATCTGTGGCTTTGCTGGAAAGTTAAAAGATATTCCTGAAATAGATTTGCAAAGTTCAAATTAAAACTTTGGCCAAAGTACTTCGTGTGATGCGTCACTGAAGTTGTATGTTGAATGTGTTTCACGTACAAGAAATTTGAACTTAAGGCGAATCAGGAGTTTTCAGATTAGAAAAGTAAAATAAATGATAGTAGCATTAATTTATTTTTCATGGATATCTACACGGAGGAGTAAAATGCAAAATTATTCTAGATCGAGAAATTCGTGAATAATTTAATTAATTTTATAGTGCAACAATATTTATTTAGTGGAATTAAATATTGTTAAACTGTAATTAATTATTATCATCAGATGATAATATATTAATCTGTTTGGAGCTAAAATTAATTAGTCCTGCAGGTTCTCCTGCAAGCCCCAATCGAAAACCCGAAGATAAAACATTAAAAGAAAAGAAATAAATAAATTTTCAAAGTGTTTGAAAATAGCCAAGGGATTTATTTTAAGAAAATAAATCAATTTCCAAAGAGTTGGAAATGCCCGGAATTTTATTTTGGAGAAAATAAAATTTTCATCAAAAAAAAAAAAAATGATGACGTGGTAGCTGACGTGGCATGCCACGTTAGTGGACAGGCGTGAGGTGGCGCTGCATGGGCGCCAGGTGGCGCGACACGTGGACGGCGGAGATTGCGCCACGTCATCGCCGCGGACGGTCCAGATTAGATATGGACCGGGCCGATCAACGGGGCTCGGACCGGGTCAATGGGTCGGGTCAAAAATGGATAGGGTTGGTTCAAACCGTGTCCGGTTGGACCTACCCGGACACGTGGCCGAGTCAGAATCGGCCACGTCAGCCAGAAACCCTAGTCGCGTGTATAACACATGCGCCACCTTCTGGTGGCGCGTGAGGGCGCGTGTGGGGGTATTCCGGCGTGTTCTCGGCGGCGTTGGACTCGTGGTGATGAGAGCTTCGACGTAGTCACCTTGGAATTCGTGTCCAAGTTGTACGCAAGTGGGGTGTGAAATTACTATTTTACCCTGGGTTTTTCCCCTATAAATAGGGGCCTTGGCATTTCAATTTTTTCATACAACTTTTGGGAGAGGTTTTGGCTGAGTTCTCGGCTTTGAAACCTTATCCCTTTTCTCCTAGTTAATTTCGATTTATTTTGAAATTAATTTTAGTTAGGTGTTTATATATAAAATGCCTAATTTCGGGATATTAAACCCTAAAAAGGGTTTTCTAGTTTAAAGTTTTATTTTCTCGAAGTATTTAGAGAAATACTTTCGGAGCCCACACTCCGAGGGTTTCTCTGGGGTTATTGCAGGGAAGCTCTGCTGGTTTCACGAGGAGATCGAGTATCGGGTTCTCGAGACGTGAATTCCGGGCACAGTTGTCATCTTCGGTGAAAGGTAATTTTATTATATTTTGTTTAAGCATGATAAATTAGGTGCTCTTAAGTGTTATTGCATGCTTTATTTATCTGCTTAGTGATTTAAAATTTATTATCAATTGCATGTATATACTTGAGTAGTTCCGGCTAGTCTTCTGATGTTTGTATTTAAATATTTTGATACCTGTATATTAGGGAAATTTTTTTAAAGTACGGTCCGGAACAGTACCATTTCGGGTCCCAGTACCAACAATGTGTCCACGAGAAATATGTAGTCCATCTACAAACAATTTAGGGATAATTACGAACGTCCCCCTGAGGTTTGGCGAAAATATAGATTCCCCACTGAGGTTTGAGAAATTACGAATACCCCCCCCTCCCCCCCCCCCCCCCCCCGAGGTTTACATTCTCTCTCACAAATTGCCCCAACCGTTAATAACGGTATTAACTTTTGCTGACGTCAGCAATAGAATTTTTAAAAATTTCAATCATACCCTTAGGGGGTATATTGTAATGATATTGAAAGTGCAATGATATATTTGTAATATTGGTTAAATTTGTATTTTTCAATTTGAAAATTTATAATTTAATTAATATTTATATTTTATTTATAGGTGTAAATCGGAATAAATATTTCATGCATATTTACTCCAATAAAGTAGGATAAAAAATTACAAATTTCGCTTTATGTTTATGTCTTAGTTTTATGAATATTTTGCATAAGTTTATTTAAACTTTGTTCGTTTAGAATAAATTTTTTTTTAAATAAAATACAAAATCATAACAAACACGTTAAATTCACATAAATATCCATCAAAATTATTTAAAAAAATGCTTCGAATGTTGGTGATTTCTAACGCATGTACTTTAAATACGAATAATATTCCAATATAAATATAAATGCCCAATTTATTTTTTTTTCAAAAAATATTTGGTATCCATAAAATTTAGGAATGAAATTAGTTCATTATTAAAATGTCAAAATATCGTTAACTAGCATTCTTTGCTAAACCCAAAATGCATTACAAAATTGTTAACAAATAAATTAACTTTAGGTAGAGCATGAACAATGCATGTGAAATAATATTACATGACACCATACGGGGGGATTGGGAGTACGCGACCATTTGAAAACTCTCTTACTTCTGCAGGCATTCGTGGTGCTCTTCGGTCGGGCCTGATGGAAGAGATGCGTATCCACGCCGACATCTGCAAGATGGTTTTTAATAATTATTATACCCAACATAACAAATAAAAAAGTAACATTTTTAGAACCAACATAACAAATAAAATAATATAATTAATTAATAACGACGTATTACCTGTAACAGTTGTAAAGCTCCACCGATATTCTGATTATGGTTGCAGCTGTTGCTCGCTCCACATAATTCATGGTACAAAAACGCCAACACAACACTCCCCCAACTATAACTCTGACACTCTACTACAGTAAGCATATGTCGTAGATATATTAGGGACACCTTATTTCCACTAGTGTCTGGAAACATGTATGCACCCATAATCAGTAATGTGGCACACCTGGCGTGTTGCATTATCACCCCGGCAGGACTATCTGGATTGAGCGGATTCTCCACTAACTGTCTTCTTAAAGCGATCATCTTAATTCGTGATCCAATAAGATCATCACCGTATGGGAAAAATAACATACCACCACAACAATCCATCCAAGACTCATACGGTGCTGGAGGTGCATCAATCCCAATTATTGGATCACCCCGAATTGGAAGCCCCCATAGTACAGCCACATCCTCCAAAATAATGGTGGCCTCCCCAACAGGAAGGTGGAATGTATGCATCTCCATACGCCATCTTTTCAATAATGCAGTAATTAAATGTGCATCGCTTAGTATGTATCCACAACTAAAAACTCCATAAAAACTCATGTTATACAAGATAGCAATGATATCATCATTTACGTGTACATATCTATCGTCTTCGGGATCGTGACTAAATCCAGTCGTGTTATTGTGTCTTGGGATTACAATCCGATCAATATGCCCATTAAAAACATATTCCGAGCGATGCATGTCTTGTAAATAAAGTAAATCGCCTTCTTCTGAACCGTAAATATATCTAGACATTTAAAAAAAAAAAAAAAAAACTCAATTACACCTACTATAACTAACTAATTAACAAAATATTTCATAAATTACTCAAATATTCATTACAACAACTAACTTAATACTTTCAGTTATAACTAAATTAATTAAAATAATTAACAAATTAATTATTTGTAGTTTACAGTATTACCAACGAAATTAATAAACATACCACATTAATGTTAGCATGAGTAATTAGTTAAAGATAAATATTAAACTCATTATTTATAACAAACGTGATTACCGAGGTTATCAAAAAATATGCCAAACTAACTAATACGTATAACAATTTCAAATTAATTAAATATTTTATTATTTATAGTCTACGTAATTATTAAAACGTTTAAGAAGTATAATATTTTTTAATGAATTAATAACTATAAATTAACATGAATAATATCATAGATTAGCTAAAAAAACTAACATATTGCCGTTATATTACCAATTAACATCATATTTAGAAAATTTTAATAACTAATTACAAAAAAAATGAGAAAAAAACAAAACTAAAATTGCACAAATTCATACTTACCTTCACCGGTCGAGTGGGCGGCGCCGACTGCACTTCCGGACACCCCGAGTCAGCGGCGATCGGCGGGCGGCGGAGGATTCCTCCAGCTGAGGCTTCGGCGTCTTCAATGGCAATGGAGGTGAATGGCGATGGAGGTGAAGGTCCCGATCTAGATCTGGACCACAACTTTAAAAAAAAAGAAAAAAAAAATTTAATGGGAGTCAGGGTGTCAGACTCGACTCCAAAAAATATTATTAAAAAAATATGAAATTGCAGAAGATCTCCGCGACTCCTATTAAAATAATATAAAAAATTAGAATTACGGAAAATCTTCGCGACTCCATAATAAATAATAATAAAATAATCGAAGTCGTGGGAAATCCCCACGACTAATACCAAAATCTTAAATCCCCTCCAACCGGTACCATTTTTTGCAACATGAATAAAAAAAATATTATTTTTAAAAAAGTCTCTACCTAGAATTGAATACCAAATAATATATATACATATTACATATATATTTGGCCTCAGTATAGTACCCCATTGTTTACCCTCCGCCGCCGAAGATGCAGATATTCGTGAAAACCCTAACGGGTAAGACCATTACCCTGGAGGTTGAATCCTCCGACACCATTGACAATGTGAAGGCTAAGATCCAAGACAAGGAGGGAATTCCTCCGGACCAGCAGCGTCTCATCTTCGCCGGAAAGCAGCTCGAGGACGGCCGCACCCTCGCCGACTACAACATCCAGAAGGAATCAACTCTCCACCTTGTTCTCCGCCTCCGCGGTGGCGCCAAGAAGCGTAAGAAGAAAACCTACACCAAGCCCAAGAAGATCAAGCACAAGAAGAAGAAGGTCAAGCTCTCCGTCCTCCAGTTCTACAAGGTCGATGATTCCGGAAAGGTCCAGAGGCTGAGGAAGGAGTGCCCCAACGCCGAGTGCGGCGCCGGAACCTTCATGGCCAATCACTTTGACAGGCACTACTGCGGTAAGTGTGGCCTCACCTATGTCTACAATAAGGCCGGCGGTGATTGAGATCTGCAAACTCGAAACTGTTTTTGTCACTGCAGATTCTATGTGTTTTGAGATTGGAATTTAATGTTAATTTAGCTTACGAATACTGTTTCTGCTGCTGTTTTGTTTCAAAGTATCCCCATTTAGCATAACTCTGATTTTGAAATTCTATGCAGTTGGTGTTCAAATTATTTTCTGTGATTTTATAATGTGGCGGAGTTTCTTTCTACTTGATACAGAACATCTATTTTTGAATAACTACTCTCCTTCAATTTCGTGTTCAAATCGGGCTTGTTCGGTTTAATTAGTGTTATCTCCTTATGTGTTGGTTTAAAGAATGAATTCATTGTAAAACATCTGGAGAGGAAGACTCCAGTACGAAGGATTCTCAGAACTGGATTAGAACACTTCAAATGCAGCAAAAGAACTGGATTCTTTGGAAAATTAATTGTGCTGAAGAGTCCGATTTTCGTATTTCAATCACTGAATGTGTATAGTTGAGTGAATTTGAAGATTGAACACAGTTGAAATAGGAGATTCGTAATGCTTGTTCGTGTTTGTGGTAATGGGGCAACGAAATGCTTGTTGGTGGTTGCAATAGGTGCAACTACTGTGGATTCAAAAGAATCGGACAGTTCTTATTGTTTTCGGGTGAACAATTAATATTACGATCAAGGATGCTCTGCTAAGCAATAAACGATATTCATAAAATGTGATTGTATTTGCCTTTGTAATACAAACTTCATAGGACTCGAGGTTTTCCCGTTGGTAATCCCAAACATATTCCTATCCTCCTCCGTCCCTTGGCCTAGCTTTGGCAACACATCCCCAAGACTTGATGTGTTTCGAGGCTACAATCCCATGGCTTTTGCAACAGCCTGGGACAATCTCCCGCGATCACCACCAAAGGATGCTCTGTAATATTAGCATGTTTCACAAGCTTGACCACTGATTTAGAGTCGCACTCCACCTTCTTTCCCATGCTACTTCAGGCACTCGCTCAGACCCATTAACTCTATCGTGGTAATGGTAGCATCCTCGAGTTTCACAGCAAAACCCACCAACCAAGTACCCACCTCATCGTATATGACACCCCCGACGGTAGCTGATTTGGTGTGCGCATAATTACTACCCTCTTTATTACGTTTGCACCATGCGCGCTTCCAAGGATGGGCTGTTGGACTGTATCCTTCTCTCTTCTAGTCCGCTGCAAGGCTTAGGTATAGGTATCAAGAGCAAGGGTTTTCATATTGCTCAATGTATTACGTATGGGTTATCTTTTGTTCCGAATATTCCAAATCTCCTATAAACTAGCCAGGAAAATGGTTCCAGTCACAACCAGGCGCAACTACATTTTGTGTATGGCGCTTCCAAGTATTACGCCACTTCCCTTCAAATTGTCGAATAGAGGCCAATCCTTCTCCTCGAGACCCTTCTTCCACACCGCTTGTGCAGCAAATCATTTGCGCAGAATGTGGAGCGCATACTCCTTGGCCATGCCGCATATCTGGCAACAGGCTTCGTCTCCCATGTGCCTATCAGCTCTCGATGCATTACGCATCAAGCTATCGAGTTTAATTTGCCATAGAAAACATTTGAGTTTGGTGGCAATATTACTTCGCCATATGAGATTCAACGAGCTATTTGTCGGGTTTAAAGGAAAAGTA
The DNA here is from genome assembly GCA_037501455.1 of Lantana camara. NCBI lineage: Eukaryota > Viridiplantae > Streptophyta > Magnoliopsida > Lamiales > Verbenaceae > Lantana > Lantana camara. Next base: position 8,732 of record JAZIFV010000397.1, read on the forward strand.
TAAGCAGACTTGCAAGTTGTTTGTGCAAAATTTGCTTTGAACGCGAGCGTGACAAACACACGGTATTCTTGGCTTAGAGTGTGCAGTTGAAGGAGCGTGCCAACATGATTTGGCAAAAACGATTCAAAACGTGAAATAAAACTAAAACAAGGAGACTAAAAAAGGCGTGAAATAAAACTAAAACAAGGAGACTCAGAAAGGATGACTTCTATTGGGATCGTAGATTACAATTTGACCGCAAGGACAAGACGAAAAAGAATGCAAGGAAATAAAATAGAACTTTGATTACATTAAAATGAAATTACAAAAGTACATATCGAAAGCCGAAAAGTAGAAAAAACTAGAGTGTAATTTTTGAGTTTGATTAGGGTGGTGAAGACAAAAAAATAAAGATATAATATACGGGTAATTTATTGACGGCCTCTCATCTTGCTCTCTAAGAAACGCCATGTCCAAACCCTAGCCGGCTAGTTGTACGTTCTTATCACAACTTCGTGCACGATATGAGTTATCTGTTACTTGTACCCATATTTCACGTCATAGAGTTTGTATGCTTTAACAATTTCACAATCATTACCCCTTTGACAACTTATATTTGTACTCATATTTCACGTCATTGGGCTTGTGCTGCTTTAACAATCTTTACAATTTCATTTTTATAATTTCACAATCACCACCGTTTTGACAACTCATATTTGAACCCATTTTTACTTTAACAATCTTTGACAACTTATATCTGTACTCATATTTCATGTCATAGAGCTTGTACTACTTTAGTAATTTCATACTACTTTAACAATTTCAGAATCACCACCACTTTGACAACTTTCATTCACCGCTTTTATTATTTTAACAATTTCACAACCACCATCACAATCACCACCGCTTTGATGTAATGGAATCACCACCGCTTTGACATCTTATATCTGTACTCATATTTCACGTCATAGGGCTTGTACTACTTTAACAATTTCACAATCACCACCGCTTTGACAACTTTCATTCACCGCTTCTATTACTTTAACAATTTCACCACCACCACCACCACCACCGCACTTTTAGTGCTTTCATAATTTTCAGTTTTGTGTTAGTTTCTGTCCATTATTTTTACAATTTCTAGTATTCTGTTCACCGATTTCGCAATCTCCACCATTTCCAATTTTATGCCAAAGTTTGTTGACCACCACTGTAGCAATCTCCACCATTTCCAGTTTTCTGTCAAAGTTCACCGTTTTAGCAATCACCACCGCCAAAGTTTGCTGACCACTAGCGATCAGAAACAAATTAGGATTGGATTTAATATAGAGAGAACAAAAATTAAAGTATTCAAAAAATATATATAAATTTAAAAAAATCTTAAAAGTTGGACATGCCCCTTGAAATGAGTCGGCTTGAGACTGTACACAATGAAAATATTAATGAAGAAGATTTCACAAGGCTGACCACAGCTTTACTATAAAACTTCTAGTGCTTTTCTATTCCAAATTCTCTTTTCTCACACTAGTTTTCTTCAACTCCTCCGCCAACCATTCACAAGATAGGAGGAAAAACAGTTTCACACCTCACCCGTCAGAGTTTTAAATTCCTGCATCTCTTTTAACTCTCGATTCATAGCATGAACTCAATCCTTATTTCCATTTTCAGCCTAATATAAGCCGTAAAGAGTGGATAACATCCATCTCCTACTCCTGGTTTTAACAACTTCCGACATTGTGAAATGGGCTGCTTGTGGGAGATCAATAGCTGGATAATGCAATCCCACATAAGGCTAAGGCCGGGATCACATGTGTTCTTTATCAAATCTCGTCATGGAATTTGTGAGCTCAATCTTTTCAACAACTAACATCACCATACTTTACACACACATAAACATATAAACACACAAAAACAAAGAGGAAAACATACTTTTCTAGTTTTGTGATTCTACAAGTATTGGAAGCTCTGATGCTGAAAATCATAGATTGTTGGGGGAAAGTCTAAAATCAAAGGTTTGAATATATACTTCGGAGGTCCTCCTTAGAATGAAAAGATTGTGCTTTTGGAACCGAAATCTTTTCATTCTATGGCGGACCTCCAAAGTATATATTCAAACCCTTGATTTCAGATTTTCCGCCAACCCTCAATGAATTTCATCATCTTTGTTTTGAGCTTTCATGGTAGAATCTGATCATGACTAGGAAAGTAGGTTTCCTCGATCAAGTTTGTCTTCGTGTGTTTGTATGTTTACGTGTGTTTCTGTGTGTATTTGTGTGTGATGTATGGTGATGTTAGGAGTTCTAAAAGTTGAGCACTTTGCTGTTGAAATTACAAACTGGTGTGTTATATATGTTGTCGCTCCAAACTTATGTGTATGTGTCTATGTTGCTTTTGAAAAATAAAACAAATAGTGCCTTGTTAGTGTATAAATATTGCATATGCCTATTCTTGAGGAAACATTTAATATCCTTTTGGTTAATGAACTTCAGAAATTACATGTTGCAATTATACAGAAAAAGCTTGAAATTTCATATTTGAACTCAAAAGAAATTGTACTAAAGCATCAAATAAAATCATGTACTTTCGTCATCTGCTGTTGGTTCACATATGATGAGAAAGAACAGGGAAACTCCACTCAGAAAATCAGATAATTGCTTCATCCATCTTCTTACTTCTTCTGAGAAAACCAGCATGAACCTTGTCAAGCTTTCTTGACAATATAAACATAATTGAGAATGGCTTCCAATTCAACTTTCTAGCACGCGACAACCGTACGCCCCCTTCAACTCTTCCATGAACTTTCTTGATCATCCATGGCCTTTTGGTACTATCCTTTTTATCGTCGTAGCTTCTGAGCCTCTCATACTTGCCTAAACGACCCCATCTCGTTTCGTGGAAATCCCTGTGCAGAATCATCTCTTTATGCTTAAAAGAGTGGCGCCAAATACATGCATCTTTATAGGAGTACAACCAGGGAGGAAATATTCAAGAATTACGTTAATGTTTTATTCTTTTAGTCAAAAATATGCATACAGGATTCTGTATTTCCTTATAACAGTTGGCTTTTCAAACGTACTAGCTAAGTGGACTACATCTCCGTCTGAGTTCATATGTTTAATGTGAGATGGTTGCTTATGACTGTGGAGGATGAGGGAGTCTCTGTAACCTGTGACATGATTCATATCTGCATTTGGAGAACAGAGATCTCTTTGTTATGGAAAATGGATAAAAAGACAGAGAGATCTCAACCTTTTTGAATTCATCAATTTCTCAGAGATTGAATTACTGAATTGTTAGCCCATTAACTCTATAGATATTAGTCACATTAACAGGAATATTTAGTCCAAATTATCCTGTTTGAAGAAGAAAACAGAGAACTATAATAAAAATCTTTGCTAGACTCAGATTGATGATAAATCCCTTTAAGAACATATAATTCTGCAATAATGGATGCAAACACACACAAAACTGAGATTGATAAGGAACTTGTCATGGAAATTTGAAGCATTTGAGATCATGTTGTAACTTTGTGATGGTATTCATAAACTATTAGTAAATAATAAGGGATGAAAGTGTAATATTTAGAACTTTAAGGAGTCTAAATGTTAATACACATTTAACTACAAGAAATTTAGATATAATTTACCCTTGTTAAAACCGTAACTTTATTTTATCTATACTATATTATTAAGCGTCAGACTCAATTGTGGTGTCATGGACTCTTCGTCTCTAATTTTCTTTTTTATGTATTTATTTATTTTATTACATAACTTCCACGTTTTACTAACTCCTTTTCTCTCTCGACACTTCAACTTTTTTGTATAATTTTTATCTCTTTTTGCTTATATTTTGAATTTTGAATTTTAGTTATTAATATGACACTATCTCATCCTGTTTATTTAAAAAAATAATTATAGAATATATATTAATAAAAAAATTATTTTAATATAAAATATTACATCCGGCCTGTCCATATCACATTAAATAAACGAAGGTTCTTTAGTGTGTACGGTACTTACGTGTATTTTCACATAAGTAGAGGGTAACTTTTAACACAAATTTTACCCACAGGTAGGATCTCCTCACTCAAAATTCCTCAAATCTTATCTCAAAGCTCGCGGGCACTCGTGTTTTCAAAGATCGAACCGAAGCAACATTCATCCAACAAAGCCAATGCACACACAATTGCTGGAAATCATGGCAACACCGGCACATTACGAACTTACGCCCAACCTTCGCAATACATATACAAATCGAATATATTTTCTACCTGCTCGCCTCTCTCTTCTCCCCATAATTAGATATACCTTCTACTAAATTTTCAAATGAAAATCGAGTGAGCCCATATTCAACTTTATTAAAACATCTAACCAATGCATCTTCCTTATGATCAAAGCGTTTATATACAGCATAGCTAACAGATCAAAGCCAAACGGTCTGATCTTCAGCAAAACTCCAATGTAATAAATACCACTCGTTGGTGAGAAATATTACATAATCTGCCTAATACATCTACTAATAGTCTAACACTGAACCCTTTAAACCCAAAATTGTTTTAGCCGTAGAAAATGACCAAGTGATGCTTGCAAAATTAAGCTGCCATCAATTTGATGCTCCAGCAGCAGCCCCTTTATCATCTTCTCGTACCTCTTCTTTTGCGAACTCCTCAATCAATTGGCGCTGCCTCTCAGTCAAGTTTCTGAAATTTGCCAGGTAACGACGAAAACAAACAAAATTTTGACTAAAGGATGAGCAAGATACAATAAATAATCCTCTAATCTGCGAGGTTGGTCGGCTAAAGCTTATTTGAAGGAGCATGTAAGGTTCAATAAGATGTTTTGGAGCTAACAACATGTTGCATCTTATTTTGGAAATAAGATCCAAGTGCTTGAATAAAAATGAAAAAATAAGGTCATGAGGTTATAAGGTGTTAGTAATGACAATTATGTTGATATGTAGACAAGGAGAATTTGTTAAGGTGAAATAAGTTTGGTATTCAGAACTTATAGCTTATAAGCTCCTAGCATCTTATTTCAACATCTTATAAGCTCTGCCAAATACCCTCTAAGTCCACCACAGGTACTTACGTCGGAATGTTGACGTTGAAGTGCACATACTCGTCCCCAAATGAGAAGGAGTTTCTGACTTTAATTCCTGCAATAGTAGACAATTATTATTTTACTGCAAAACCCATAAGACTGAATCCATTGACCTCAAAGACACATGGGTAAATGGATTAATACCTATTTTGCCTCATGAAGATCATACATATTTACAAAGCTAATAAATAATCAAAGATTCACTAAGGCACATAAAGCCTATTTTTAGTTACATCACACAAGCTAGATTGATGGAAGATATGCCAGGGCAATGGAAAAAATATGTTTAAAGTCTCACCGGGTTTGGGAAATGACTTCCACTATCACTAATAGTAACTAACCCACAGATTAAAGAACAGCGAGATGCTAATACGTGAAGGTAATACTCTTACCCTTTTTCCTCAATACCACCTTTTGGCCAGGTTGGGTGCCGGGGCGCACCTGCGGACCAGAGACAAGTGGAAAGTGAACATCAGTTGCAAAAGATTAAATTAACAGAAAGATTATTATAGTTTTCTTTTTACAAAGGAGTAGGTATATGACAAAGCAAACATACCTTAACAACAACGTCCCCTGACAGGGTAGGAACCTGGATTGATCCTCCCAAAATTGCCTGCAAATTAAGAGAACTTGCATTAAACATTGATGGATATGGAAACGATACATCTGAGCAATATCACCAACTCTATTATTCCTGTCAAAAGCTTTGAGTTTACTGGATCATATCAGTCTACTGCACTACCAACAGACTAAATTCACATGTCTATGATTCATAAACTTCATGTGATCCCAAAGTTCTAGGCTTCTTTTTAAAATGCAAAATTGCAAAAACAATTACTTTGTAAGTATTACCTGAGTGATGCTCAAAACTGCATCCACATGGATGTCCGCTCCTTCTCTACGGAAAACTGGGTCTTCTCTGACCTGGAAAACATATCCAGCATGGTTCTCGGAATGTTAGGAGCAACCACATTCAACTATACAAAATAACTATTTAACATTAAAGAGTAATGGACGCATGGAACTAATCTAGCCACCTTAATCAAAACAAAAAGGTCACCAGGTTGATTTCCATCAGGATCTGCTCCACCACCTCTCGGGATCTTAATAGTGTCATTGTTGTCCACTCCTGCAGATGAACAGTGTATATCAATAGAGTAATAGACCACACTTATTCATGGACCTTCCCAGAGAAGTTACAACCACAAATCCATTCATAAATCATATCATTTCAATACGACAAGACTACCTAACACACCCACAAAATATATATATACATACATATATATACACATCAGAAAGAACCGCAATATTTCCAAGGCCCATTTCAGTTTAGCAACTAGCAAGGGATATTTTACCCAATTAATTTTTTTATTCTTCTAATGGAAATAAGTCTCAAACCCATCTACAAGATGTCAGGCGAAAAAGAGAAGAACGGAGTTATAGCAATTAGTCGGGTAGATAAACTGCAATTCCCCTCCTGTACTAAAGCATGCCGAATAGATTGAGCTGCTTTAATAGGAAAATCAAGATGAACCTATCTCATTGAGATCTGCTACTGTTGAACGAATCCATGAACCAAATCTCTGGGAAAGGCTAATAAAACGACACCATAGGACAACAATAGCTTTTAATGGTTACTCACCTGCCAAGACATTCAACTTCACGGTCTTCGGCCCTCTCACTACCCGCTTACCCTTGCAAGACTTGCAGAAGCTCTGTGCCAACAAGAAGAAAGAATATAGTGATTAATTGTAACTGACCAATACATTTTCACTATAGCAGTTCTTAAAAAATGGCATCTCAATCTCATTACAAGCCTATTATGGTTGACAAAACTTTAACAGGCCACTTACACGAACCAAGGAAAATGTAGTGGGCCGGTTTTGCCTCATTATTTTATTGAATTCAAGGTTAGATGTTCTGATTTCAATAACTTACCATCTAGTACGCATCCATCCAAGTTGTTCTTTCCTCATTTAGAAACAATTAACCGAAGCAGCACATGTAAGAATAAGTTTAGCAAACATATAAGTAGTTGCGTACATCTAACATTATTCGTTTATCATATTTTTTATATCAAAGATGGCGTAACATGTGAAATTAGTAAAGTGAGGTATTATTTTTTCTTATGCTCTACACCATCACTCATGCAGTTGTGAAGAATAAATGAGGGACATTTTCTACCAAGAACAGTCACCAAGTAATGTAGTGAACACATAGGAAACACACTGACATACATAATGTAATGAAGACATTGGAAAGACACTGACATACTACACATTAACAACTAATTGAAGCATTTAGCAAGCCGAATAGCCCTACGACCCCAACAATTGTCCACTGCATTTTCTTTCACCACATAGATGGACGAAATTAGACTAAATGAAGAACTTTATGTCACATAAGAACATGCGAGCAAAGCAGAAATATTTAGGCTCATCCCTAGACCAATATCTGCACATTCTAATAGGAAATATGTCATACCGATACAATTTTTCCAGCTCCACCACAATTTGGACAGGTAGATTGAAGAGTGAACGGACCATTTTGCGAAATAACCTGGGGTTGAACATCAAGGTATTAGAATGAGTACATCAATTAAGACAACTGATGCGAAAGGTACTCACCATTCCAGAGCCTCTACAACGTTTACAGGTTTCAGGCTTTGTTCCAGGAGGAACTCCAGTCCCACCTACAGAAGTCGAGAATATCTATTCTGAAGCAGTATAAACATGGAAAAAAAATATGGAACTAACTGAAATGTAAAAGTAAACCAATCAGCCTATTTGTAGCATAAAGAGCCAAACAAATAAGCCAGAAAATATAGTATGTGCCTTCAAAATTTGATTTAAGTTCTTTCAGGAAATAAAGATAGCAATACCACAAGTATCACAAGCCAAATCAGTCATGATTGTCAATGTCTTGGAGCATCCTTGGACAGCTTCCATAAATGATAGTTCAATCGAGACCTGACATCAATCCAAAATTTGTTAGACTATTGATTTCAAGGGATACTAACTCTACAGTGGGATCATTGAATATAGATAATAACCTTAACATCTTCACCACCAAGGTTCCTGTTAAAGATGTTGAAAATCTGATCTCCACAGTAGAACATCAAAACACAGAAGAAACCATGTATTAGATTGAGGAACTTGGTTAGAAATAAAAATCAAGGAAACAAATGACAAGAACCTCAATTACGGGTCTAGAAATAAAAGACGTAGATGGAGTGAAAAAGAGAAGACATGACCCTTATTGTAAAAGGCTTACATCAGCATTTCTGAACATGTCCTGGAAAGGATTAAAGCCTCCACCTCTAAATGGATCAAATCCAGAACCTTCACCATTACCAGCCTGTTCGAAAGCATCATGGCCAAGCTGTCGAATGGAGATGTCAAAAGACCAGTTAACCCCAAAAAAAGGGAGGATTATACAAATCCAATGAAAATTCTCGCATCATGTAAATAAAAGAGCAATACACATCCCATGCAGAACGATTTTCCTTTGGAAAACCCATTGAGAAGCAGAAACAGTTTATACATTTTTCAGCCCATCAGTAGAATGAAAACTTAGAAGCCTGTTGAAACCTAATGCAATTTTTATGCCCAAGATGAAAATATATAACGAAATTGTGAATCTGAACTAGAGAGAATGAAATTCATCAGCATTTCTAAAAGTAAGAAACTTTAGCTCCAGAGAGCATTCATATAATATATTTTACTATTTTTTACAACTCTTAATTATATAAGATGATTAATTTCTTTTAGGAATATTATAAACAATCAATCATCAAATATGAATTGACTTATAAATCTAAAATGTGTTACTAATCTTAGGAATGGCAAAACCTGATCATATTGTTGGCGTTTTTCTTCATCCTTCAAGACCTACAAATTGAGACCGTCAAACCAGATTAAATAAAGCGCAAAAAGATTATAACTAGAACTTTAGATGTGAAGACTGAAGATTTTGAGAATGTACTTCATATGCTTTCTGGACTTCTTGGAATTTCGCTTCAGCTTCTGGGTCTTCCTTATTTGTATCCGGATGCAATTTCTTTGCAAGCTGCAAAAGCAAAACACATAAGAAAAGGCAACTTAAAACATAAGGATACGCAATAGCAAGCTTCACAAAATGAAGTGAAGAGTAACATACCCCATAATAAGCTTTTTTTATTTCTGAAGCTGATGCATTTTTATTGACACCAAGAACATCATAGAAATCTCTCGATAGTGGTGCTTAAGAAGTAGATCCAAACAAGAGAAAAGAGAAAAGAAAAGATAAACAGTTAGTTGACAACTTAAGAAGAGGAATCACAGAAATGAAGGCATCATTCAGTACTTATCGTGTACATATATGGTATTATCACCGCATTCTTCTACCAATTTTCAAACTAACCGGGAGTCTGTTGCGCATATGATGAGTATGAGATAATGATGGATTGTATAGTTGGTGTAGCCCAAAAATAGAACTTGAGAATCAATTGACCATAAAATTGTTTTTGAACTTTCAATGAATTAGTCCCCGAAGTGATTCAGCTGACGCTGAACCTCCCCCCTAATAGTAAATTAATAGTAACATAATATATAACAACCTTGCCATAAATCCCCATGAACTTCCCTTTTTTACTTTGCAAATGCAAAACATTAAATGTTACAACCAACTAAATACTCACCAGTGCCATGAATCGACCTTGCCGAGCCCAGATTAACATTAAAAAATCCAAGCTTTAACCAATGTCTGCGATTTCCCACTGCATTTCATTAAGAGAACGTCAGAATTGCATAATTCACAACTCGACTGAAAATTTCAAGACTCCAAATCCAAAATTTCCGGCACCGTTTCTGCAATTGGAATTAAAAAGAACTCCAGACTGACTCCCCGGCGCGATACTGAAGCTCCTCCAGCCTCCTTTCGGCAAGGAATTGCATAACTGCATCCAGTTGCCACAATAACAATAACTATCCATTACTACAACCATAACATCCATATAAATATACATAACCCATATAGATACATACATAACCCATATATATATATATATATATATATATATAGAGAGAGAGAGAGAGAGAGAGAGAGGGCATACTGAAGAATGCGAATTATGGAGCAGAAGAGAGGAAAGGGAACGGCGGGCGAGGCGGAGGCCGTGGGAACGGACCATTGATGGCTCTGCAAGCGTTCGGATAATTATGAATTGTGGAGTAAAACCCTAGAAAAACCCTTGGATTAGAATTGATTAATTATGAATCCAATGAAGTGGAAGAGGTCGGTGTGATTTGAGAGACGAGAACAGAGGCAGAGTTCTTGGAAAGTTCTAGTCTTGATCGAACTGGAAGAGGGGCTTTCTACAATTTTCTGTTACTAAAATGGGACCCGACCCGTTTTCTATGGCTTATATACATACCCGCCTTTTGTGGCTCATATTTAGGGGTGTAAACGGATAATAAACGGATCGGATGTATGATTACCATATCCTTATCCGTTTATGATTCGAACGGATACGGATAATATCCTTTTAAATCGAATTCGGATAATATCCTTTTTATACGGATACAAGGCGGATTCGGACGAATTCGGATTTTAATCGGATTTTCAACTATTCAAAATTTGACACAAATTATTTATTTATATAACTTCGAACTTTTAATCAGATTATCAACTATTCATTTATAGATAAATTATTTAATAATTATATAACTTTGAATATATATATTTTAGACGAATAGAGAAATAATAAGTATATCTATATAGATCAATTTTATGTTTTAGCGAATGTATAAATGTGGTGAAATTATAAATTTTATCATATAATTAATTTGAAATATAATACTTTTATTAATAACATAATATATGTTAATTATATTATCTCTATATGAATATTGACGTGAACATATAGTTATTAATAAAACCTAAGGTTTTTCTTTAATAAATGTGCTCAAAAATTTTCTTAATACTAATAATCTATCATACATATACAGTTTTGTGTATATATTTTAATATAATACATTATTTATCGGATACAGATTACGGATAAATCGGATAACGGATATATCTAGCGGATAATGAAACGGATCGGATGCCTTATTACCATATCCTTATCCGTTTATAATTCGGATGTCTATAATCGAATACGGATAATATCCTCTTGAGAAGGATTCGGATAATATCCTCTGAAAATGAATTCGGATACGGACGAATATCGGGTTTTCGAATATCCATTTACAGCCCTACTCATATTGGACTTTATTCCTTTTGCTTTTTCCTCAAGAAATTAGGGGATTCCAAACAATTTTATCGATTTTCAGATTTTGTTGTATTAAAGAAAAGATTTTCTGTCAAGAAAAATTACGAAATAGATTTGTAATTTAGAAGAACTTAATTTTGTATTTTTTCAGTTCATTCAAATGATGAATTTTTTACCCGATACAAGAAGAAATTCTAATAATTGTTTTTTAGATTCTGATTTGATATTATTTAAATTTTTTTAGAAAAAAAAACAATCCTCAAAATAAAAGTAAATTTAAACCCAAAATTATTGACTTGGAAGAAAAAAACTCCAGCCACTTGAACCTATTACTATCGGTTATTATTTAATTGTTCCATTAATCAATAATAGCCCAACTCTAATACATAGAACGGCCGAGATTGAAAAATTAAAATATTGTTTATTTAATTTAAAATATATATAAAAGAGAGTCTCAATTACAACCAAGCCTATTATTATAAATTATTGAAGTTTATCAACGGGCAATTGACTCAAATGAATATGAGTTTGAGTTACTTAAACAAGAGTTTCGGATTCTAATTAACCTTATACATGTAAAAAACTACTTTGGGATCCGTCCCCTTTGTAATCATTATTAGAAATAATAATTCGGAAAAAAAGATTTTTTGTTATTCAAATTTTAAATCTTTTTACAATTTACTATCTCAACAAATTTTTATGTCCCCTTTGTAATCATTATTAGAAATAATAATTTGGAAAAAAAGATTTTTGTCATTCAAATTTTAAATCTTTTTACAATTTACTATGCCAACAAATTTTTATTATAAATCGCCATCCAATGTTATCATTTGTAATAAACCACCATTTAAACTTTCTTTTTTTGTGGTTTTAACTAAAAACAAGATACGTGATATGTTTATAAAACATATATATGTCAGTTGAATTTTCACCAAAACAAAAAATAAAATAAAATAAAATTTGGATGGCGGTATGTTACAAATCCAAACATTGGATGACAGTTTGCAACAAAAGTTTGTTGGGGTGGAAAATTATAAAAAAAAAAAAAAAAGGAGACAAAATTCAAATAATAAAAAATCTTTTTCCCTAATAATTTTTTGACATACTATTGCTTTTTTGCAATTCACAGCGGAGATCTACTTCTATGAGTTTTATCCTAAAACTTTTGTACGGTATATTTGTGGCTTCTAGTGATCAATCATTTAATCACATTAACTATGCATTTTTTTGCTAATGGAGATTCCTATTCACCTAAAATCAAGGAATTCCATGAGATCTAATGCTCGTAACATAATATGCTTTAGAAAAACAACATCCTTTTCCGATTTTATGGATCGCATTTGTTAGGATTGTATTTATCTAAAGGCATTGCCTAAGTCAAGATGATATGCTGCAAGTAAGAGAAAGAAAGACAAGATGAAAAAGTTAGGCTTGCATATTGCGTGTAGTTTTTATCTGTTCAATTTGAGGTTCGTTTTGAAAATGGTGTGATCAACATTATGATTGGTACGATGTTATTGTAAGTATGCTTATGCATTCTTTATAGGGAGATGTTATGGATAGGAATATTAAGGTTTCGGTTGAGTATGTTATTTCAAGATACACATATAGAATTAAAGATAGTTTACTTTATTATAAACGAATGCATTAGTTATTTAACATACCAATTTCTATATTTACTAAAATATTGTAAGAATCCTATGTTATTGGCAAAGCCCAAGAAAATATAAGAATACATTATGCTATTTAACAATACTAAAAAGGAGTTTTTAATTAACTAGAATAATCTATTGTAGTAAACAAATTGAATTGGGTATTTAACAAAATTTTAACATGGTCATATTAAATCCAACTAGATAATAAACCAAGAAAGTAAACATTTTCTTCATTTAAGTCCTACATTTTATATGGCCAAGTTTCCTTAACTTACCATATATTTGATTCAGTGATACCAACTGTTTGTATTCCACATTCCACATATTTTATAGCGTCGTTGATTCAAAATACGAAATTTATCTTGGTTTGCATAAGAATGCATCGGTTGTGAATAGAAAACCACTAGAAATTTTGGTAGTTAGTCATTTCAATGAGCAACATGTAATGGTTACAGCTAAATTTTTAAGCATTATATTTCAGCATTTAAAAACAATTGCAAAGCCACTCATTTTTCTAAAATTCCTCACAAAGAAAAATACCCATTCATTTTCCAATGTGTCATGAAATGAATTACTGAAGAGTGCATGAAAAACTATTGATTTCTGAACCGATAGTAATTATTTTGGTAGCTCTGTACTCTTTTTATAGTATATTTTTCAACATACCTTGTGTAAGAATAAATCTATCTCGGGTATACCATTAGAAAGCCAATAACCAGACATAATTCACAAGATTGCTTGAGTGGTGGAAATAAAAGAAGAGAGCCATAAGCAAAAGAAAATCAATCCCATTTCACCTCTTCCTGTCTTTAACCTACCTAAATTAATACGAGTTAACAACACGTGCACTTTAAAAATACATGTGCACTTTTCTAGTTATATAATATAAAAAATAGGCTTTTGATATAATTAAGATAATTTTAACTAAATCTAAGATTATAAAACTTTTGAAATTTGATTAGATGCTGAAAGAATTTTGATGATTGAATGACATTAACTACAATTTTTTTTCAAAATTGACCTTTTACAAATGTTCTCACTTTTCTACCTCCGGAGTTTTTCCTCACTTTTCGGTGGTTTTTCCTCTAGGATTTCATGAAGGGCGGAGAGTATGACTGTGCCACTATTCACACGGATGAGGGAGAAGAGAACGACGGTCGCACTGCTCACGCGGCTGAGGAAGAGAACGACGGTCACACTGCTCAAATGACTGAGGAAGAGAACGACGGTTGCACTACTCCTACTGAAGAAACTGGTCTTCTTGCCTACGCTAATTACTTTGCTGATTGGAGCATCGAGCAACTTATGAATTTGTTTGGGGCTGACTGCTGCCCCACTTGAAACTACTACTCCCCCACCTCCTGCTGAACAGATTGAAGCTCTAATGGGCATTACACAATTAAAGGAAGCTGTTAAAACATTGGGAGTCAATAAGTATAAACTTAACAAACTTAGAAACAACCATGGGGGCACACTTAAGAAAAGGTGGAATGCGAAGAAGTCTAGTTTGCCGGAGAAAGATACGGAGTATGTCCTTATCTACTTGTCTCATGGAGATGATGACAAGTTGTTGACCAAATTCCGAGCACCTTGGATGATGACGGGTCTGTTAGATTTGATAGAAGATCGGTTTTTGCTACTTAAAGAAACAATGAAGATTGGCTATGAACTTGAAGATAAGGGATTATTATATTTGCCCGAGCCATCCAAGTTGAATGGAAGCTTGTCTTCTCTTGCTAAAATCTAGAGAAATCTGTCCAATCAAGATGGTCGTTGAGCAATCATATGGAAGTTGATTTCGAAAAAGCAGAAAAGATTTTTGTTTATCGCATTTGTTTCGATAAAGAGTTTTAGAGTTAAAGATTTTTGTATACTTCTCTTGCTTTGAGTGCTTGCCTTAGTTCTTCACAAATCAGTTTTGGGGAGTAAATTGTCTTTAAATGAAACTTATATTGAGCTAGTATAAGACATCTTAGTATATTGAGCTAAAAAAAAAAAAAAGTGTACTTTTCTAATTATTATACTCTATAGGAATTTATTGAATATCTTAAAAACTTTTTGAATACACAATCAAGTGCATAATAAAATGAACTCCATTTCACCTCTTTTTGTATTTGGCATATCTAAATTAATATGAGTTAATAATGTGTGCACTTTTCTACATTATGCAACTAGAGAAGTGCACGTGTATTGCATATAACTATAAAAAAGATTGAATTTTTATAGATCAACCCTCCCCCACAAAAAGAAAAAAAGAAACAATCTTTCCACCAAGAAATTAAGAAAAACAATATCAATTTTGGTTTGAGAACTTGCACGAAGCTGATGAGTTACAAATCAAGATTGAACCCTAGAGCTGTAGAACCCAATTCAAGAGTATAACATTGTAACAAGTACGCTTGAATACAAATTCCTTTTTATCATACATTATCCCCATTGCATATATTAAGTGGTTTAGCCTACAAAGCTATAATTATTTAATTGCTATTCGCGTAAGTTCTACGTATGAGAAATATTTCCTCCCAAACCAGTGCAGATACCAAACTCGTCTTGCGAATTCATGTTGTGGTATCCCCT
>JAZIFV010000398.1:0-23554 GCA_037501455.1 Lantana camara
ACTACCCTCGGGCCCATGTGAACACGACATGCTTACTCGCCAAAACACGATCAATCACGATAACATGATTATTCATTAGATCACGAAATCATTTACAATCGATAGAGATTTTGAGAAAGATATATACATATATATATATATTTTGGCTGAAAACATCACATAGGGTTGTAAGGGTTCTATATATCTAGTAATTAAACCTCACCTTTACTGAACAACCAAAAAGCAAGAGGAAACCCTAAGGAGCGTGCTCCTCGTCTCGCGGACCGTGATCTGTGCAACAAGGGACAAGTGTACATAAGACTCAACTCGAATGAACCAATTAAGACGCACGGCGAAGTCATAATCAAGATATTATGCAATAACAATCAAGGAGTGTCAAGTAGGACCATGATTATCAATTAAGCAAGTATATATATCACATAACTCACATATGGGAGCCAAGGAAGTGAAAGAAATGCAATAAGAAAGGTTTTGGTGAAGTTTGGCCAAAACCGACAATTTTTGGAAATGTACATGTTGTGGGAAAACTGGAATATCTTAAATTCTAGAAGTGGGAATCGATTTTTTTTTTGTTGGATATGAAAGTAGACACATAGACCTTTCCAATGCTATATGGAACGTTTTCTAATTCAAACCGAGGTGAAAATGGCGTTGGTTTGAAGTTGGACAAAATGCAGGAAATAAAAGGTGACACGCCCGTGTCACTAAAATACACTAAGCCGTGACACCCCCGTGTCACGGTACAGAAACTCAACCCAACGAACACCCCCGTTTCACGCTGAAGAGGGGAAAAGCGACACCCCCGTGTCACTGTGCGTAACAGAAAAACAGGGCAAGAAAACAGGGGAGGTCGCGGGAAATGGTTCCCAAACCAATCAATTACCAAACTACATCAAATAAACACTTGAAAACCAACATATAGCATATATATGATCATATATATCCATTAATCATCATATAATCCAAGGAAACATGCATCAAATCATCAAGAATTCATCATTAAAATCCCATATAAAGTCATGTTTTCCAACTTTCCTCTAATTCAAGAATTCATGCAAGTTATGAGATATAATGATCCTAAACATGCTTCTAAGCACTTATAACCAAGGAATCATATCATATTTACCAAACCCTACTCAAATATATCTCAAGGGATTCAATCAAATTCTCCATATACCTCAAGATGGAAGAAGAAATGGATGAAATGATGAGATGATGAAGATGATGCTTCTAACTTGTATAATTCCTCCTTGAATTTGGCTTGAATTTGATGAAACCTTTCTTCCTTCCCTTGATGGTGTTTGAATCGGTTTTTAGTGTGTGAATGTGTGAAGTCTTGATAAGAATAGATGAGTGGAATGTGTGAATATCTTGCATATATGTTATATTGTATATAATGTATGTAATGTAACATAATTATAGAGATATAGATTATATATGTATAAAGTTAGATATTATGCATATCATATATATAAAAAGATCCTTAGTGCTCTATTAATGTATATACATATACAATGCATGTGTGAGTGTAGGTCTTCCAAAAATTAGATGAATCACCACAATTTGCATGTTAGTCCCTTATGTATTTAAATGAATGCACACAAGTATCATTTCTAACAAATAAACATTTAACTCCCAAATCATGAAATGCAATTTAGTCCATGAATTCAGGAAATGATCAAATAAGAACATATAAGAACATTTAATCATATTGGCAATTAGTTCACGTAAATTCCACGTTAATGATAGTTCATATAAATGCTTGAAGGTATAATATATATAATGTTATGAAAATTATAATAATTTCACAAAACACTTAGTAATGTAATTTACATAATATCACGTAATGCATAATTGAAAACGGGGCATTACAGGCATCATCCCGGGCACCATCCCAGGCTGCAGATAAGCGTATCCCTGTGGTGGCAGGGCTACGGGATACATGCCGGGATGGGAGGTTGGAGCATTGGGCCCGGAGGTAGGAGGAGGAGGAAGGGAGCCAGCCTCGTTCCCCCCTGGAGGGAGTGTTGCAACAGCTGCCTCTGTATCTCCGGCAATTGGTGGGGGCATACCTCCGGTGGGGGTAGGGTTTTCGACGTTTTCCACAATAACGGGAGGAAGAGCCCCCCTCTTGTCCACCGCGCCTGACCTTGTTATAGTTACCATAGTGAATGCCGCCGATGTTACTTTTCAACTAGCTTAAGAAGAATCTGATGAAGATGAAGAGGATGATGGTTTCCCACAGACGGCGCCTAAAATGATGGTGCAGGAAAATGTGAGTTTCCTAAAATGCAACAACACTTTCAATATTTGTGTAAAAAGGGAAAGACCATCACAGGCGTAGGAGCCTTAGAAACTTGGTTTCCTTTTGAGCGTGGGTTCTTCCAGCTAGGATAACACCAAGAGTGTAAAATGCGGTGGTGATGCAACTGTGTTGAAGGTAGGGTGTAGCTTGGGAAGATGCAGATTAATGGAGGAATATACCAGTTCAATGTGTGTGTTAATGAAGAAGATCACTTGAGGAAGAAGGCATGTGTTTCCCCCCATTTATAGGTTAAGGGTGAGGGCAGATTGGGTAATCTGACCGTGTGGTCCCAAACCTGTGTTGCCCTAACACGTGGCGGCCTGAGAGGATATGAGAGTGACGGCTCTAAAAAGCAAGTGGCGTGCCAGGTACGAGGTGCGCACTGCCATAGTGTTAGAGGTTGTTGGCGAGCGTTGAGTGTTGGGAAGCTCAAACCCTGTCCTGCGGGCGTACGGATGCCTTAATAGGGGTTGATCATATTCGTGCGTGGATGACGCTCGAAGGGAGGCACGAGGGGGTCCCCTGTGACTAATGACCAACGAGCGTTGGATAACTGAGCGCGAGGTAGAACGTGCCCTCGTGGGACGTTTCCCCGGGAGGATAGCCCATGAGAGGACCGTATCACGAGCGCTGGGTTCTCTAGCCTGAATCCCCCGCTTAAATAGTGGGCCGAGGCACGTAGACCTGGGCTTAATCATCAAGTGGATGGGCTGCGTATGCGCGCGAGCCCGTTAGTGCAAGCGTATAAGTTTTAGGTCAATAGATGGCGACACGTGGACGGCTCTGATCCGAGCGAGGTTTTTTGTCTCATCAAAATGTATTATAATAGACAAAATTTTAATAAATTTTAAAAATTTGTTACTAATTCAAAAGAATATTCCACATACCAAAATTACAGGTCTAACTAAAGTTATTTAAAATTAAAGAAAGATCCAATGTGTGCACATAAAAAAAACAAGATATATTTTAATTTTATAATTATTTTTTATATTGTTCAATTAAACATTCCTTTAATTTTTTATATAAATATGCGCTTTTAATTAATCATTTATACTACATACATAAATGATAAAAAAAACTAAAATTAATCTTAAATAATACTCATTAAAAAATATAAATAAGAAAAAAAATGCTAGATAAAAATAAAAGGGACAAATAAAAAAATTCTAAGGAATAATTATTTAAAAGAAATACAAATATTAAAAGCCAATTCAAATAATTATTAAAAATAATATAGATAGATATTTTTGATATAATTCTTGCTAAAATTTCAACTTTTGATAAGTGATAAAATAAAAAATTAAATTGCACAGTTGAAAATAAATAAACACGCACAAAAAAAAAAAAAAAAAAAAACTCGATACCATAGAAGTACGGAGAAGTCAAATGGATGAAAAAAAAAGAAAAATTAAAAATTATTTTTAGGTTAAACTAAAGACTCTACAAAAAATTTTGGTGCAAATTTATAATTTAAAACTATATTAGATCCTATTAAGTTTAATATTTTACTAATAATATAAATACTTATTAAACTTATATTCATATCTTTTACTGTATTTATTTACTAAAATTAATGTATATGATAATACAAGGAACAATATTTTATTTATGTGAAGATGTATTTGTGTTACTTTAATATAATATTATACATTTGCCAAAAAAAAAAAAAAAACTCTTAAATGAAATTATATTAAATAAAAATATAAAATGTAGAAAATGAATTTATCAAAAACGAGTAAGTATATAAAGTAGAGAGGAATAGAGATGCCAGAAAATATACATATTTGTAAAAGTGTGAAGTGAGATAGAAAATAAATACAAAGATGTTAATACATTAATGTAATTAAATTATTTTTACATTTCATATTATATTGATCTAAAGTTAGTTGTTTTAAATATTTTGTAAGTGTATAAACTGTTAAATTTTATTATATTGAACTTAAATAGTATACTTTGAAAATATTCCTATTAACGCTGATGTGTATGTTAAAACTGTGACGCCTGTAGCGGTGGGCCACCACATCCCCCGCACCTAAACCCGAACCCACATATGAAATGGACTTTCATACATGAGCCTAAGTTTAAACGAACGGGGACCTATACACATACACTAGACTAAGCGGGGTTAAGGCACAGATAGAGCGTGCAAAAACAAGTAAATGGAATGTGGAAGCAACAAACAGGATTTAAAAGAGCTCATCAAAAGGCATACATTAACATGTATACATTGGCCACACGGCCCAAGAATTACAATGAGTATTCATAATTCTCCAAAATATACAATCCATGCAACAAATACATAACAAAGTATCTAAAAGAGTGAAGTATGTATGTAGACTCAACCTAGACTCAGAAGTACGACACGACGATGAAGTATTTCCCTGCCTAGCTCAAGCCAACCTACAACTAAAGGTGGGAAAAGAGAGGGTCAGTCTAAACTCGACTGAGTGAGGGGGCTAACCCATACCCACACATATACATTTAGAGCATAGCAAATACAAAAGGGATGGTCATGAACCGAGCTAAGGTTTTGCATACCAAATCATTTTAAAAAACTTATCATATAATACACAAAGGAATCCTAACTCGATTTATAATCCACCAATTCAAAGCATAAACATATGTCCGGCGAGTACGGACCTCCACCAACTCCTCATAACATATCATAAATACGAAAATCATAGATACCAATCCACCCACACAACCTTGTGTTAGGAATAGTGCCCTAGAAAGCCGATTCGACGTAATCTGCTTTGGGACTTTTCTTGTATCACAGACAATCTTTGAATAATATACGATTGATTATAGGCAAACACTTCTTTATATGCCAATACGTGTTTTGTGTGTTTCCATTACGTGCGCATGTATGAGAACTCCCCTAATCCTTATCACTTTAGGACTCTACCATTTAGGTGAAATGGTTCATGAAACGAGCCCTATATCACATAAGTCATGATTAGTAAAACACTCCAAGCCGATGAGTCCTACAGACAGTGGGAGTGTCAACCTGACTCCTCTAAGGCTTGCTTGTGGGATCACGCCCTTAAGAAGGACCACCTTGTTTCATGGAGGTGCAAAGTGTATAGTTGATACGTGCGTGATACATGAGGGTGCTTACTTTAATAAGTAAGTTCACTGAGGTGCCCCGTGTGAGAACATTCCTAAATGGGAAAGGAAGTTTCTATTTCAGGAAATGGAAACTTCCAGATTATGAAATATCTCACGAGTCATTAATGTGATTAATTGATCCTTAGACTTGAGGTTCCATGTTACTTTATGAGTTAACTCTGTAGTCTTTGGTATAAGCTTTAAAGGGTGTCGCCTTAGACAACTGATTCAAGGCTTATGCTGGGGCTGCACAAGTGACTCATGAACGTGAATGAGAATCAAGAAAGGACCTACACTTGCATATGCAAGGTGATCTCTTATTGTGTAAGTCATTCATATGCCATATGGAGTCCTTGGCCAAGGCAGTAGATCAAGACATCAAGAAAAGGGTTTCTTGGATTGAGATCAAATGGATATGAAATGCACTTAGCTTTAAGACCAGATTATTAGGGTTCTAATTATTCCCTTACCCTAGATCATGGTTGAGAGATAGTAAGTAGGAGGATTGTATCTCACATGAATCAATGACTTAAAGGTTCTGTCGAATTCGAACATTCCAATTCAGCTAGGGGTTAAACACCTGTTGCTAGACTATGGTCGTTTAATCTGTGGACTGATTAATTAATTAGGGAATTAATTAATTAGGGTCACTGCTCATTGAATTGAGAACCTAGAGGGTCACACACAACAACTTGGTTACATGAGTTGAGGCTTAAAAATGATTAAACGAGTTAATCGGGCCAAGAGGGTTCCACACGTGTGAAATCACACGTGTGGCTCACGTGAGTGACACGTGTCACTGTGACACGTGTCACACGTGTGAATATATATATATTGTATATATATGTGTTAAATAATTAAATGTGTTAATTATTTAATAGACTTTGGTTTAATTTTGAATTAAAAAGAAAGTCTTATTTTGGAGAAAATAATCTAGTTAATTAATTACGAATTAATTAATTGGATAAAAATAAGTTATTTATTTTATAATAAATAAAGTATAAAATTATCCAAAAATAGTTTGGATATTTTTAGCTCTCTTGAAAGTTGATTTGAATTAGAATTCAAAGTCAAAGTTGGAGAATACTTGATGATCAAGTAATAGGAGAGAGACAAACCAAATCCTTGCCCAATAAGGAGTTCGGCCGTCCCTCCCCTTTCCTATATATAGGGGAGCTCATGCTCCCCTTTAGAGCTAATGGAATTCTTTTGGTTCATGTGTCGAACACCATCCTTTCTCCAAGATAAGCGAAACCCTAGGTTAAGCCTAAACACTAACTAGAGAACTAGCATCCTTACTAGTTAGATTGTAGCCAAGTTGGTGGACTATCTCTAGAGAGCTTCAAGTTAGAAGTTTTGAAGATTCGAGCTTTACCAAAAAGTGGGGATCAAGCAAAACGATCAGAAGGGATGATGTAACGATTCTGAACCCGACGTGAAGCGAATGAAAAAATCGAACCAAAGAAGATGGCGAAAACCGTTCGTCCATATCCTGAAGGATGAATTTTTTCACGAGGGTTTTGTGACTGGCAGTTTTCTACTTTCGCAAAACTGGTTTCGAAGGGAGTTTCAATCCTCCTTTTCTCGTTTCATGTTTCTTTCTTTCTGTTATATTGTTAAGAACATCTCTGACATGAATTGAATCTAGGTTGGTTTGGATTGCTATCCCGACAATGGATTCTGAAGTAGAAAGAGACTTTCGAGGGACGTGTTGTCAAGCCGCGAGTGTAGCACCCGCACGGTGGGTCACCACATCCCCCGCACCAAAGTCCGATCCACATACGAAATGGGAAGTCCGTACATGAACCAAACAGTGGCGAACGGGAGACTGACAAACTCACACCTAAGCTAGGCGGAACTTAGACCCTGAAAGGAAAACTCAAACCATAACAAAAATGCGGAAGCGAAACAAGCCATGCAATAATCAAAACATTCATAAACAGTTGACGGGTTCAACTAGCATAAATACCTAATCCCGAAATATACATATCAATCAATATATAAATTCTAAATATCATATTCAAACACATCTTATACATAAGCTGAATTAAAGAAATATGAATGCAAGACCACCTACTGGACAAAGACACGGAACAGACTCCAAAAGACAGACACACTCCGCCTAGCACGAACTCCAAGCAAAACCTGCAAACTAAAGTAAAAGGGGAGGGGTCAGTCTTAACTCGACTGAGTGAGGGGTTAACGCACTCACACTATATATATAAGAGCAAAGCACATATCAAACTCATAATGTTCATGAACGCGGGGATAGTTTTTGCACACTAAATCATTTCCCGTGATATACATATATATAAAGGGCTTACTTAGCAAATCAAACAAACCAATTTAACTTACCGAGCAACTTAGCAAAACCTATTAGGTCTTAACATATTTAAAACTTAACTTATCTTATAAAACTCCCTTTTTATTTAACTTAGAATCTATCCCCGTTTCATAAACCTTAACAGAACATACATATCATATCATATAGAACTCGGCGGGTACGAGCTCCGACTCCCCCAATCTCCTCATAACATATCATATCAGAATCAAAATAGAAAACTTACATACATATCAAATCATATCATATCATCCTCAACTCCGGGTGATGGAAGGGTGTATACGCCCAAACCATCCAGACAAACGAGGGGAGCGCCTTGCGAGTACTCAAACCCTCAGGATTCCTTCCCTCACCAAACCTCCTGGTGAGTTCAGGGGTGATCCTCTGCAGACAGATGGAGACTATGCACAGGCTTAACCTCGACGGCCCTATGCCGTCCCGAGGGTTCCTTACCCATAGCTCCGGGGCCCAACAAACACATATCATATCAGAACCCGCTACAACAGAGACAGACAGACATAACTTATACATATATACGTAACATACCACTTCCCGTTTCAATCAAACTCGGTCCTTGCCAAACTTGGCTCATGAGAAGTTTACGGTTAGAAGCATAGCTTCACGTGGCAAATCATAACAAATCATTCCAAATCAAGCATACATAGGCTCGTACATTGCTTAACATACTTGCAAACTCGAAGCATATTCAACCAATACATATTTCACACTTATTTATATACATATAAGGCTTTATAAATCACATGCAATCAAAACCGAGCACATTGCAATAAGGTGTAACTATATCCTAACCTCACCTGACACCGAAGAGGCCGAAGACACAACAAACGATCCACCCCGGAATCAACACAGCCAACAAAACACCACCCCGGGTGTACCTGAACAAACTGAATACAAAAACAAGACTTAGACACAAGAATGAACCAAATAGACGCACGGCTTATGTTCATGATTGTCATGAAGTCATGGATCACGTTCATATATAAAATGTCACATAATTGCAAATATAGCATAACATAATTATTCACACTTTAATATGCAATAAAAAATCAAGTCATAACAATTAACATGCAAAAGAAAAGCATTTAAAATCATACAATTGCATAATTGAAGCAAAGAGAAGAAATGGCAAAATCCACCCCCATGGATTTTTCCAATTTTTCCAAAGGGAAAAATCCACCCTCATGGATTTTTCCAAACCTACTGCCTCAAATCCACCCCCGCGGATTTTTCCAAAAGGAAAAATCCACCCCCGTGGATTTGATCCAGTAGCACAAAGGAAGGTTCGGCCATGGGAACGGCCGTTCCCATTCCCAGTACAAACTGGGAACGGTCGTTCCCACTCTCGGCACTGACGCCAGCCCGGGAAGGGCCGTTCCCACCCAAAGAACAAAACGGGAACGGCCGTTCCCATACGCGGATGGGAAGGGCCGTTCCGGCCCCAAGGCCAAAACGGAAACGGCCGTTCCGGACCATCCTGCTCGAAAAAAAACAGAGCAGAAACAGCAATGGCGTCGGGAAACACCACCAACACACAAACACAACCACAAACAACAACAAAATCATGCAAAATTAACCCAATAAAGCACATATATCATATGGAACACATAATTCCACATTAGAACCCGAAAAACGACCTAGATCATACAAACTCACACCCCGGTTACTATTCATCGTCTCCCCAACAAAGCACGTAGGCACAAATCCGAGGCGCGAAAGAGATATTAAAGTAAAGCATGTAACGAAAGGGTCACAAATCTTACCTTAGGTCGTTGATCGGACGGTCGGATCTCCCAAACCCGAGCTCAAGGCTTCTTGGCCAAAATGGGGAAAAACTTCTCTTCCTCACTTCCTTGCTTGCTGCTAACGATCAAAGTGGGAGAGAAAGAAAAGGCTGGCCCCTTTTGGGGCTGGTCCAACGGGTTGGTTAAAACGGGTAGGGTCAAACGGTATCCGGTCCAAACGGATCGAATTTAAAACGATAGGGTTATCAAATGGCTTTAGAAGTAAAAGGTTAATTCATTGAATCCGAGTCATCGAAACGAACTCAATGATAGGGTCGGAATTCGAATTCGAATTCCCGAGCTCAAATAGCCAGGAAGGCTCAAACGTCCTAATTAATTAGGTCCCTAAATTGCAAATATTGGACAATTGAGTCCAAGTCATTAATTAAATTCTAAAGCACACATAATTAAAATAAATCTCACGTTGACACGTAAGCAGGCTTAATCACATAATTTCACAAAATACTGAAATAAACTCTCTCGTGACGCCGTACCTGGAATGCCGAAGAGACGGGGCGTCACAATCTCCCCCCCTTAAGAGAACCTGGCCCCCAGGTTCTACCTCTCGTAACAAAACGACGAGCAACTCTCCCGCATTCACCCAAGTTCGGGGCTCGCGACACTCCGACATGGGTTAGCCCGAGAAAGGTCTTCCAAACACGAAGGGGGTTCGATCACACCTCAAGCTTCACACGAACTTGATCCCGAGTAGGAGTAGTTCAGACTTCTCGCACGATAGGAGGCTCACAAGTGATTCAACTCCCACCGCTTGGATCAATCCAAACCAACCCACGATTCGGGACCACGAGTGGAGTTGTTAAAGAACTCAAACCACTCGCTCACCAATCCAAACTGGGCCTTCAATCCAAAGTTCAAAGTTGACATTCGAACATTGCTCACCTCAACTGCAAGCTCTAGGAAACCTGTTGAGAAGACCATTGCCAAGCACGACCCTCGACTTACCGTAAAGCAACAACACTCGCTCACTCAAGCCACCCCAGAGGGCAACCAACAACTCACAACAACAGCACACACACCTTAAACAAAGCAAAACAAGGATGGATGATGCACGTGGTATGTATGATTAATGTACCGTTCACCGAAGCATTGAAATCTTTCCTTTAATGATGATGTGATCAACATTGGAGTCTCTTTGTTCACGAATGTGTCTTATAATTCTTGGTAAGTCTCATGCTTCCTAAATTAATCTGATCTTTCTCCTCATAGTTGTTATTAGCTCGAATAATTCTTCTAACCCATTTCTTCACTCTTTATCGGTCTCCTTTCCCAAGATATTGGAATTCTTGCGACCTTGATTAATCCTTGGTAATTTCCTTAATTTAAACTCCATCTCTTGAGTGATCTCTTGGTCTTGTTTTCGTTTCTCTCGAAATCCTTGTAGAAGTACTTTAAGAAAAGGTTGTGTTTTGAAACCGTAATTCCTTCTCAAAGTCTTACCCAAATCCCATAGCCCGAATCCTTCTCCCATTTGTGTATCTTGAAATTTCCTGAAAATTAGCTTTACTTAAAATATATATTCTTTCCCCACCTATTGTATGGATCTTCTCGCAGATTGTATTCTTCCTTCTCGAAATATTTAAGAAAATTGCATCGTCAATTGATGATTCTTATTGATTTCCTTTTAAAGTCCGGGGATAATTTCTTGGGTGATCCATTCTCCCCGGTAGCTAGAGGACTCCGAAATCTAATTCCCGTAGTAATATGTTCCGTAGGCTCTCCCGAACCAATACCTTCTACCATACTTTAATTTCTTTCTCTTGAAGTCAAATAAAGGCTCGATTAGAATTTTCTAGCAAGTTCTTCTCTTCAAGGCATGGTTAACTAAAACCAATTGATCACCGTACTCCCGGGATTTTAATTACTCGTATTTGTTGCCAAATCCTGAGATAAACTCTTGCACAAAAATTAGTTTCCTTCCCATAAAAATCTTTCGAATGTGGCATTAATTTTCTTTACGGTTAAATGGAAAGCGGTTACCATTTCCCCAAGGTTGTAGTGGATTGTAATTGATCCCAAATCCTAAATTGATCTCTTGTTCTACTCTTGTTATTCTTGTTTAAATTCCATCGGTAGAGAATCTTGATGTCTTCTTCTAATTATTTTCAAGAATTAACTTCCTTCAATATTATTGAATCCGAATTCCAAAACAAATCATGCCTTGTGCTTGGCGAAATAAGCTACCTTAAATCTTTAATTTCTCTTCAAAATATACCCCAATTCCTAATTTCTTCAACTTGGTACCGGGACCTCTCAAATCATTCTTCTTTATCATATTTTCCATGTTTCCATAAACTCCACCCGATCTCCAAAAGAAATCCTCAATTTTTGTTCCCTATCCAAACCATCTCTTCCAATTCCCATCGAACACAACTTGGTAACTTGAATGAAGAAATATCCTAAAATAAAACACTAAATATGCATGTTGAGTCAAAGTGCAAATGAGATGCATCACTTAATCATCACTTAGGCACATAATGGCATCAGCAATTAATAACAATCAATAATGAATAACAATTAATGACAATTAACAATTATGGCACAAGAACAAATAATTGCAATATTTAAAATGGAGGATGACTGCTCGTGCAATGGATGCAATTACCTCAACTTTCGGGTTTCTGTTGGTTTCCAATTTGAAGTCGTTGATCCCGTGCCTTTTGCTTGTTAGCTCTCGGTCGATCACACTCAGAAATCTTGTGCTCCGTTGACCCGCAAATGTAGCAACTCTTCAATCTGTCCCAACAAGCTTCGTAGGTATGAGTGGTACCTCCACAATAAGCACATAATTGGGGCCTTTTCCCCAACCTTGAAGTATTCCAGGTCTTGTGTTTCTTTCCTCGAATTCTCTTAGCCCGAGTTCCATGTTGAGGAGATTCTTCTTCTACTTGTAAGCTTGAACATAAACCCGACTTGACCTTAGACCCCGATACCTCTTCTTCCTTGTCCTTTGTCATGATCCAAGTTTCGACTCTTAAAACTTTCTTCGTGGCTTTATCCCACGTAGTCGTATCCTTTGCAGCTAGGGCTTCCTTGAATTCATCCCGAAGACCTTCCATGAAGTATTTGGCCTTCATCTGATCGTTACCCAAAATGTGAGGCACATATAAGCCCAACCTCTCGAATTCTTCTATGTATTCCACAACGGATCTATCTCCTTGTTTCAGATTGAGGAATTCTTCAAGTCTTCGCTCATGTAGAATAGCTGGTGCAAACCTCTTTCTGAATTCTCGGACAAACACTTCCCAAGTTAACTCTTCGTTCGTAGTCTCTAGTTGTTGAGCAACCCTTTTCCACCACTGTCTTGCTTGTCCCTGCAAGAGAAATGTAGCAAGGCGAGCCATATCTCCAGAGTTTCGTGGCCATATTTCAAAAATTCCCTCTATCTCCGAAATCCAATCTTCAGCCTTTACATCATCTCCTTCTCGAAATTGGGGAGGCTTGAATGCTAGGAATTCTTGGTACATCATTGCCATCGGATCCATTACTAGTACTCGGTAAAAGATTGTCCTTGAGATCACAGAGTTAGTTGAGAAGGTTAACCGTAGGGTTGTTGACTCGGTGGTACCCTGAAAAACTCAGCAACTACAATATATATGCGTGTCAATTAGTAAGTGCTCATGTCACGTAGTAAATCAAGTAGAGCATCAAAGAAATGCAATGTCTCACGTAATATAAATTCAACAAAGTATTGAAATTTCACATACATAGCTTATCAAATCAAGATGTAAATGCACACATAATCAAATTGTCCTATGCCGTTCGACTTAGACAGACACGACCTGACACTGAACCCCGGTTTTTCAACCTGGGGCTCTGATACCACTTAAGGATGTAGCACCCGCACGGTGGGTCACCACATCCCCCGCACCAAAGTCCGATCCACATACGAAATGGGAAGTCCGTACATGAACCAAACAGTGGCGAACGGGAGACTGACAAACTCACACCTAAGCTAGGCGGAACTTAGACCCTGAAAGGAAAACTCAAACCATAACAAAAATGCGGAAGCGAAACAAGCCATGCAATAATCAAAACATTCATAAACAGTTGACGGGTTCAACTAGCATAAATACCTAATCCCGAAATATACATATCAATCAATATATAAATTCTAAATATCATATTCAAACACATCTTATACATAAGCTGAATTAAAGAAATATGAATGCAAGACCACCTACTGGACAAAGACACGGAACAGACTCCAAAAGACAGACACACTCCGCCTAGCACGAACTCCAAGCAAAACCTGCAAACTAAAGTAAAAGGGGAGGGGTCAGTCTTAACTCGACTGAGTGAGGGGTTAACGCACTCACACTATATATATAAGAGCAAAGCACATATCAAACTCATAATGTTCATGAACGCGGGGATAGTTTTTGCACACTAAATCATTTCCCGTGATATACATATATATAAAGGGCTTACTTAGCAAATCAAACAAACCAATTTAACTTACCGAACAACTTAGCAAAACCTATTAGGTCTTAACATATTTAAAACTTAACTTATCTTATAAAACTCCCTTTTT
Organism: Lantana camara; assembly: GCA_037501455.1. NCBI lineage: Eukaryota > Viridiplantae > Streptophyta > Magnoliopsida > Lamiales > Verbenaceae > Lantana > Lantana camara. The sequence continues at coordinate 14,109 of JAZIFV010000398.1, forward strand.
ATTTAACTTAGAATCTATCCCCGTTTCATAAACCTTAACAGAACATACATATCATATCATATAGAACTCGGCGGGTACGAGCTCCGACTCCCCCAATCTCCTCATAACATATCATATCAGAATCAAAACAGAAAACTTACATACATATCAAATCATATCATATCATCCTCAACTCCGGGTGATGGAAGGGTGTATACGCCCAAACCATCCAGACAAACGAGGGGAGCGCCTTGCGAGTACTCAAACCCTCAGGATTCCTTCCCTCACCAAACCTCCTGGTGAGTTCAGGGGTGATCCTCTGCAGACAGATGGAGACTATGCACAGGCTTAACCTCGACGGCCCTATGCCGTCCCGAGGGTTCCTTACCCATAGCTCCGGGGCCCAACAAACACATATCATATCAGAACCCGCTACAACAGAGACAGACAGATATAACTTATACATATATACGTAACATACCACTTCCCGTTTCAATCAAACTCGGTCCTTGCCAAACTTGGCTCATGAGAAGTTTACGGTTAGAAGCATAGCTTCACGTGGCAAATCATAACAAATCATTCCAAATCAAGCATACATAGGCTCGTACATTGCTTAACATACTTGCAAACTCGAAGCATATTCAACCAATACATATTTCACACTTATTTATATACATATAAGGCTTTATAAATCACATGCAATCAAAACCGAGCACATTGCAATAAGGTGTAACTATATCCTAACCTCACCTGACACCGAATAGGCCGAAGACACAACAAACGATCCACCCCGGAATCAACACAGCCAACAAAACACCACCCCGGGTGTACCTGAACAAACTGAATACAAAAACAGGACTTAGACACAAGAATGAACCAAATAGACGCACGGCTTATGTTCATGATTGTCATGAAGTCATGGATCACGTTCATATATAAAATGTCACATAATTGCAACTATAGCATAACATAATTATTCACACTTTAATATGCAATAAAAAATCAAGTCATAACAATTAACATGCAAAAGAAAAGCATTTAAAATCATACAATTGCATAATTGAAGCAAAGAGAAGAAATGGCAAAATCCACCCCCATGGATTTTTCCAAAGGGAAAAATCCACCCTCATGGATTTTTCCAAACCTACTGCCTCAAATCCACCCCCGCGGATTTTTCCAAAAGGAAAAATCCACCCCCGTGGATTTGATCCAGTAGCACAAAGGAAGGTTCGGCCATGGGAACGGCCGTTCCCATTCCCAGTACAAACTAGGAACGGTCGTTCCCACTCTCGGCACTGAGGCCAGCCCGGGAAGGGCCGTTCCCACCCAAAGAACAAAACGGGAACGGCCGTTCCCATACGCGGATGGGAAGGGCCGTTCCGGCCCCAAGGCCAAAACGGAAACGGCCGTTCCGGACCATCCTGCTCGAAAAAAAACAGAGCAGAAACAGCAATGGCGTCGGGAAACACCACCAACACACAAACACAACCACAAACAACAACAAAATCATGCAAAATTAACCCAATAAAGCACATATATCATATGGAACACATAATTCCACATTAGAACCCGAAAAACGACCTAGATCATACAAACTCACACCCCGGTTACTATTCATCATCTCCCCAACAAAGCACGTAGGCACAAATCCGAGGCGCGAAAGAGATATTAAAGTAAAGCATGTAACGAAAGGGTCACAAATCTTACCTTAGGTCGTTGATCGGACGGTCGGATCTCCCAAACCCGAGCTCAAGGCTTCTTGGCCAAAATGGGGAAAAACTTCTCTTCCTCTCTTCCTTGCTTGCTGCTAACGATCAAAGTGGGAGAGAAAGAAAAGGCTGGCCCCTTTTGGGGCTGGTCCAACGGGTTGGTTAAAACGGGTAGGGTCAAACGGTATCCGGTCCAAACGGATCGAATTTAAAACGATAGGGTTATCAAATGGCTTTAGAAGTAAAAGGTTAATTCATTGAATCCGAGTCATCGAAACGAACTCAATGATAGGGTCGGAATTCGAATTCGAATTCCCGAGCTCAAATAGCCAGGAAGGCTCAAACGTCCTAATTAATTAGGTCCCTAAATTGCAAATATTGGACAATTGAGTCCAAGTCATTAATTAAATTCTAAAGCACACATAATTAAAATAAATCTCACGTTGACACATAAGCAGGCTTAATCACATAATTTCACAAAATACTGAAATAAACTCTCTCGTGACGCCGTACCTGGAATGCCGAAGAGACGGGGCGTCACAGCGAGAAGAGCGTTCTTGGGTGGCTTGAAACGCTTCAAGAAAGAATAAAAGAAAAGTAAGTTTTCTATTTTTACGAATTTGGTTACACGATTGCGAGTCCTAGATCCTTTTGTTGGGAAAATTTTTTAAATTCCGCTGCTTTCTGTTTCGTGTTTTCCAACAAGTGGTATCAGAGCCACCTCGTTAATCGTGTTTCTAATTCGTCTCAATTATTCTGAATTTGGTAGAAATTCTTAGGCTTAGATGCGAATTAGGTATTCATGAGTTCTTTTAGAAAGCCTGAATTACGAAACTGTGATTTTTCTTGAATTTCTGAAACTGTTTTCCTAAATTATGTTTTTGAAAACCGTTTTGATTGAAATTAATTTAAATCGTGTTTTTGAATTTTGGATTGTTGTTGGTTCTTGAACTAAAAGTACGAAACACGAAATCGCGTTACGAAAACACGAGCCTGAACGTGCTAAGGCGTAGCACGTCCAGGCCCGTGCGCCCGCCCACCCAGCAGTCCCGCAACCGCGCGGGACTGCCCGCCGCCGCTGCTCGCCTGCGCCTAGGCGCGCCTGCTCGCCTCCCGCAACCACGCGGGAGCCTCGCCCGGCACGACCGCCTGCTGCTGCGCACGAGGCGCGCGCCCTGGCAGCCTTCTGCGGCCGGTCTCGCGCGGTGCTGGCGTGCGCGCCTAGCGCGCGATGTCGCGCGGTGTGCGGGCGGACAGTCCGGGCATTCCGGGCCGTTCGTTTCGCGATCTTGATTTTCGTGTTTAGTCCAATCCAATCCCGATTTAATTTTCCTGAAAATTTTTATTTATTAAATTTGAATTATTTTTGAAATAATTGTTTAAAATGGGATTTTGAAAATTTGAGCGATTTAAATTTTGGAAAAATTACAATCTTTATTTTCTGAAAATATTGAAAGAAAAAAATTATTAATTTTCAGAAATTAATTAGAATTTTATTAGTTTAATGTTTTTCGGGTTTTATTGAAAAGGCTCTTGAACAAGAATTGCATCTAAGTCGTGTTTTAAGCTATTAGAGCTTAAAGCGAGAATTTTAATTTATTGGTTAAATTTAAATTCTTGCAAAAGCATGTTAGGTGATCATGGGTTTAGATCTATGTATGGTTTTAATTTGTGCACATGGATGGTTTAAATTGGGGTTGGAGCCCTATAGTTGCGTTTTTCAATTGAGGTTGGAGCCTCACTTATGTGCGTACTGTTATGTGATTTATTATGTGGCTTTCCATATTACTGTTTTTTAGGCCGGGGTATGCCCCGTGTAATTGTCTAAGGCCAATATGAAGATTGAGCCTTATTACTTTATGTCTTTTTCTTTTTATTGTAATTTGAGAGTAGAGATAGGTGGTGAGGTTTTATTTTCATTTTGGAGACAATGCACCCATGGAGTAAGATGGACCACATTCAAGTAACAAGGAGGCCATAAGTGAAGACCCCTCAAAATGTTAGGGAGGGGAATCTCAATTGTTAAATGTAATAGAGATAGGGCTCGTATTTTGTTACCGCTTTCCCTTATGTGATTTAAACTGTTTATGTGGCATGTATGTTAGAACTTGTGATTGTGGAGTGACTCCCACATATCACGCATAAGATAGGTAGAACCCATGATCATCTCATGTTAGTATCATGCTAGGACATGTTATCTGTTTATGTGCTTGTTTGAAATGCATTTAAGTTGTACTTGCATTAATCAAGACTAATAAAATTGGATAACATATATGTTGGTGAGGTCGAACCGAACAACTCTTCGGTTGATTCGAAAATTCCCATTAAATATTAAGCTCATTTCGAATAATAGGTATTTTAATTCGAGATGCAAATTTTGAATTAAATTCCTAGCATTCCATCAATAGGTTTTAAGTTTAGTAAGTAAAGCTAGTTATTGTCCGCGAGTCGTGGGATAGCTAGTGGAGCTTATTAGTTCTTAGTTACCTAATTGATCATTTTAAATGATTAATATTTCGTGGTTAATTTTGGCAAGGGCGATGTCCGCGAGTCGTGGGTCGTTCGAACTAAGTTTTGATCATGATCTTATGATTGATGGGTCTAGCTTAACGCCTAAGTAAATATGGATGTCGCACGAGTCATGGGTCCATATTGAAAGATAGGTGATGCAAAAACAATTACTAAGAGTTCTAAAGGTGTTAGAATTGGTAAGTTGTACCTACCTAGGGTTTTACTTAGAATGTCCGCGAGTCGTGGGTTCGAGGTAAAATGCTTAGGATCTTAGTACCCATTGGGAAACGTGTTCCTCTTAGATCTTTGGGAATTATAGATCTTTGAAAAACAGTGGGAGCTACATTAGATTAAAGACCTTATCTTTTGTATATCGTTATAATTCAGCATGCCCACATTTTCTCTGCTTAGCATTTAGGTTGTAGTTCTGTGATTCTCTACAATATGAAATGCAAACCCATTCGTATCCATCCTTAAGTCAAATAAGTTGACTAAGTCCTGACTAACTCTAAATGGCTTCGGATCCTAAAATCCATTTTAGAACCCGACTAGAGAAAGGCGTTCTCTAAAGGGCGAAGTTTTCAATTGTGAAAAGTCGACCCGGGCCAAAAGAGAAGCAATCTGAGGTGAATGGATTTTTTCAAACCACTTAAAAGCAATTGAACCACCTTATAAAAACGTTACAAGGTATAACATTATGGAATTATTCAATATTCCAAATGAGGAAACAAGTGCACACGAACAAGGTCTAAAGATCTTATTTGAAGATCTTATGGTCTCGGTCATCAACTGAGAAAAGAGTTCTCAATGCACTGATTGCTTACATTGCTTCGACTATCAATCAAACCCTTTATGCTCAACTAGAATGACGCTAATGTAGCATAGTTAATCATTTAAGTTGATAATGGTTGAGAGCATCCTTCAGAAGGAATAAAAGGTTGAGATGGTTAATTCTTCTTCTAAAACTCCCTAAGTTAAAGGCTTGAAGGCCTAAAGAAGAAGAAACCCTTAAGAGCCCAATGGAGGGGCATGTAAGGGGTACGCCCAAAAGACACTAGAGATCAAATAGGACGTTTGCTTCTATGGTAGCAAATAAGGACTTTGAAAGGGAACTGCAAAGAGTATGAGTACTTTGAAATGTTACCTCGTTTAGTAATTCTACTAGGAATAGAATTTACTAGTCTTAAGTCAATTCTGCATAAGCCGTTGTGCAAAGACTCAAGGCACTAATGTTCTGAACATACAACGAGATAACAAAAGTAAGTGAGATGACAAAGCTTCGAATTACTTTGGAACGTTGAGATATAAAAGGATTAGCAAGTCAGACACCTTAGGATCATTCTATGAAAATGAACCTATAGTGTTGACTTCCTGTGAATCCTGTCATGAGGGAAGCGTTCCTGAATCCCGTTTATAAGAAACGTGGAACGTTCCAAAATTATAGTGGATTTCGATCCATGGTGATGAGTGTAAGATGCTTAATGTAAGCACTAGATACAATCGTCAGTTTAATCATTATGAATGAATGTACTTGTTAAAGTACAAATTCGAAACTTATATGAAATTCTTAGAATTTCGAAAGGAGGTTAGGAACCGAAGTAGTCATAAGTTATAGGTAAATCGATATGATCGAGATAGCCAATATCTTAGCAACTAATTCCTTACTCATCTTAGAGATAATAGGATTATCTCTCAGTAAACTAATTCGAGAACACCTTAGTGTTTCTGAATGAGGGAATGAAACCTTATAGGATATGGTCCATTCCATAGCAAGCTTTACTGACTTATAATCATTCTAGGAATAAACTCCTAGAATATGCAGTTAGAGATTTTGAATTTAGTACCTTCCAAAATCAGTCCTTCGGTTGCACTATGCAAAGTGGCATACTAAATTCCCTAATTATTCTTATCCAAGAATTCAATGGAATCCTCTTACTTGAAGAGGATAGTGGGAGATAAGCTTGAAATGAGTTCAAGTTTATACAATGATATTGGATATCAGTTTTGCGATTCCCTTGTACAAAGTATGTTTGTCTCAAAGGAATGTACCTTTCTTAAGGAATCGTTCCTATAGAAGAAGAAAGGCAAGCAAGCAGACCTCAAAGAAATTTGAGGAAAAATATCCATGCCACATATAGAAGAAACGAGCCCATCTGATAAAACTTAGCCAAATTTTAGAGTATGTACACGTGTGAAACCCTTCTCTTAAGATGCGTTTAGAACGCGTTCCTAGATAGCCAAGGAATTACTTGAAGAGGAGACACTGTCAGATTTGGAATCTGAGTAGTGTAAGCAAGCCTTGAAATCCAATATGGATTCCATATACTTGAACCGAGTTTTGACCTTGGTTGATCCACCTGATAGGATCAAGCTCCTAGAGCTTCGAGTAAATGGAAAGCATTACAACCTTCTTGACGGTTGAAATGCAAAAGTCCATTTGGATTGTGTTTACCATATCCTCATATTCTGACTATGAGATATGATAAATGAATATGAGAACTATCTTGTTCAATATGAGATTGAAAGAGACTGAAATAAGGTATTTCTATAAATCTCATATTCAGTGGGAGTATGCATAAGGTATGCAAATCCCTAAAGTCAATCTGTGGATTGATAAAGGCTTCTGGGATTAGACAATTCGATTCCATAGGATAGTCAAATCGTTTGACACAGATGGAAGTCGAATAAGTCTCAAACGTGTACATAGGAAAGTTAGTGATGTAAGAGTCAATTTTTGGTTCTTCAGAAAACGACATCCTTCTCATTAGGAATGTCAAGGATAACGTGAAAGTTACCAATTCTTGTTTAAGAAACAATTTGACATGAAAGATCTTAGTGATTATCCTATATTCTCGACATTCAGATCTATAGAAGATAGATCTAAGAGAATAAAAGGATTATCACAAAATGAGTACATAACCACGGTACTAAAAGGAGTTTAGTATGGACAATGGAACATCTCTTTTGAAGAGTATGTGTCCTAAGATAACTTTGAGAAAGTTAGAATGTCCAAAATCCCTTTAAGTGAAAGGGTGCATAATGTATGAAAAGTTATGTACTAAATTAGATATGGCGCAACACTAAGCGTAGTAGGCCGAATCTAATATGACCTCAGAGAAGGTCATTAGATCTCTGTAAAGGATGTCCTCAGAGTACTTGAGAAGAAATGAGGATATGTATTAGTTTACAGAGCCCAAAAGATCTTGTTGTTAGAAGGATGTTTGATGTAACCGTTCATCAAACATAGATGATTATGAAATCATTGAAAGGATACAACTTCTACCAGAATGGTAATGCAATGTGTTGGAAAGGGTTCCAAGGACAGACATTGCAAAACTCGACTGTCGTAGTTGAGAACTTAGTCGTATTATATAACGCTAAGTTAAGTGTTTGGGTAAGAAACTCCATCTAACCAGTTAGATGAAGTTCCTAGAGTGAAACAACACCATTATCACATCGTATGATTAAATGGATGGTTGCTCAAGTAAGAGAACCAAGACCTCACCAAGAGACTGAACACGTGATTACGAATCACTTTATAAGGAAAAGGTGTTTCCTAAGAGATGTGTAAACAAGAGGGTCACATCAGCAGAGAATATAGCAGATCCACTTTGGAAACGCCCAAAGTCAATAGGCTCTCAAATTGCATCTTGAGAAGATGGGACTTAGAGTACCTAAATGGCTTTTACGGGCAAGTGGGAGATTGTTAGGAATAGTGCCCTAGAAAGCCGATTCGACGTAATCTGCTTTGGGACTTTTCTTGTATCACAGACAATCTTTGAATAATATACGATTGATTATAGGCAAACACTTCTTTATATGCCAATACGTGTTTTGTGTGTTTCCATTACGTGCGCATGTATGAGAACTCCCCTAATCCTGATGACTTTAGGACTCTACCATTTAGGTGAAATGGTTCATGAAACGAGCCCTATATCACATAAGTCATGATTAGTAAAATACTCCAAGCCGATGAGTCCTACAGACAGTGGGAGTGTCAACCTGACTCCTCTAAGGCTTGCTTGTGGGATCACGCCCTTAAGAAGGACCACCTTGTTTCATGGAGGTGCAAAGTGTATAGTTGATACGTGCGTGATACATGAGGGTGCTTACTTTAATAAGTAAGTTCACTGAGGTGCCCCGTGTGAGAACATTCCTAAATGGGAAAGGAAGTTTCTATTTCAGGAAATGGAAACTTCCAGATTAGGAAATATCTCACGAGTCATTGATGTGATTAATTGATCCTTAGACTTGAGGTTCCATGTTACTTTATGAGTTAACTCTGTAGTCTTTGGTATAAGCTTTAAAGGGTGTCACCTTAGACAACTGATTCAAGGCTTATGCTGGGGCTGCACAAGTGACTCATGAAAGTGAATGAGAATCAAGAAAGGACCTACACTTGCATATGCAAGGTGATCTCTTATTGTGTAAGTCATTCATATGCCATATGGAGTCCTTGGCCAAGGCAGTAGATCAAGACATCAAGAAAAGGGTTTCTTGGATTGAGATCAAATGGATATGAAATGCACTTAGCTTTAAGACCAGATTATTAGGGTTCTAATTATTCCCTTACCCTAGATCATGGTTGAGAGATAGTAAGTAGGAGGATTGTATCTCACATGAATCAATGACTTAAAGGTTCTGTCGAATCCGAACATTCCAATTCAGCTAGGGGTTAAACACCTGTTGCTAGACTATGGTCGTTTAATCTGTGGACTGATTAATTAATTAGGGAATTAATTAATTAGGGTCACTGCTAATTGAATTGAGAACCTAGAGGGTCACACACAACAACTTGGTTACATGAGTTGAGGCTTAAAAATGATTAAACGAGTTAATCGGGCCAAGAGGGTTCCACACGTGTGAAATCACACGTGTGGCTCACGTGAGTGACACGTGTCACTGTGACACGTGTCACACGTGTGAATATATATATATTGTATATATATGTGTTAAATAATTAAATGTGTTAATTATTTAATAGACTTTGGTTTAATTTTGAATTAAAAAGAAAGTCTTATTTTGGAGAAAATAATCTAGTTAATTAATTACGAATTAATTAATTGGATAAAAATAAGTTATTTATTTTATAATGAATAAAGTATAAAATTATCCAAAAATAGTTTGGATATTTTTAGCTCTCTTGAAAGTTGATTTGAATTAGAATTCAAAGTCAAAGTTGGAGAATACTTGATGATCAAGTAATAGGAGAGAGACAAACCAAATCCTTGCCCAACAAGGAGTTCG
>JAZIFV010000399.1:0-23000 GCA_037501455.1 Lantana camara
TGATAATCTAAAATTTAAATATTTAAGTTAGTTTTTATAATTTAAGTGACACTATTAAATTATTTTCTACTCGAATAGGTGTTAATCAAATTATGAACCTAATCATAAGTTCTTATGTTATAAATCTAGTTTATTTTTAATAAAAGAGGACTTGATTTTGAAAACATTATTTAATCCCCGTTTTTGAAAATTTTTAAAATAAAACTCTTAAATAAAATCCCAAATTTTATTTTATTTTATTTCTTGAATTTACTACATAATTTTATTAGTCAAAATCCTTATTTAAAGTCCACAGTCAAAGTTACTATTCAAAAACAATTACTATTTAAGCATAGGGGATTAAACATCTTTAAACACTAGATCGAACACACACTTACACACATTATACACACGGCACACACACACTTCAAGAACACCAAGAACATGCTCTTATTCCTATTTGATTGTTCTTAGGGTTTCTTAAGCATGTTTGAACAAATTCATATTCATAACCTAAGATTAAAGCATAATATAGCAAAATGTGTAAACTTTTCATGAAAATTAATTCATAAATAATTTTCCTAAACATGAATCTATTTAATTCATCAAGAACGTACTCATGAATTTATAAATACATATTCACATTATATCATATAGTAAAACATGCATTTATTCAAATATAATTCATAAAATGCAACATATTATAACTAAGCATAAATGTAAATTCCTAAAGCATAATTTTCTAATAAAAAATAAATATTTAAGCATAATATTTATACTAATTAAACTATATTAACTAACTATAAAATAAAGCATAAAAAAAATAAAAATTCTAACCTTTTTGGAGAGTTTCTCTCGTGAGGTAGGGAGAGAGAATTAGAGATTTTTGTGCCTTGAATTGTGGTGGTTTGGGGTCTACTTATAGTGGCAGTAATGGGACATAGAAGGAATAACAATTGATATAAGAAATGTGTAAGATTTGAAACCACAATTTTCGGTTTCTAATATTAGAAACTTATGCCATGGATGATGTCACTTTAATGACATCATCATGATGTAATAATGAAATAATAATTATAAAATAGTGTAAAATAATTTAAGGGTCAAGAAACAAGAGTTGGAAATAGAGAAAATGGCTAAAGAATGAGATTTTAACGAGTTTCGTAACGATTTTAAATATGTTATGTTTCGATTTTTTGTTCAAAAGTTATAAATATTTTTATGCTTTAAGAAATATATGGAACGAGTTTAGAGTAAAATTTAGAGGTCTAGAAAGGGCTCATGAAGTGTAGAAAATTTTAGAGCTTGTTTTGAATATAAAATCAAATGTTAAATGTTATATGAAGTCTTTTGGCGAAATTGATGATTTTTAAAAGAAAAATATTTATAACATAAGCTAGAATTGGAGTTAGGGTTTAGGAAAAATGTTAAAATTCATGAAATAATTCAAGGATCATTTTGACTGGAATATTGAATAGCAAAAAGTGGACGAATAAAAAGTTGATTACGGCGTGCAAAGTAACTAGGGTTTCCGGCGGTTTTTGCTACTACCGAAGTTTAGATGAGAATTAAGGTTCATGGAATACACCAAGATCATGAAATAATTTGATAATTCATATGACTATTATATTGGATAGGTAAAAGTGTTCCGAAGTTTTCCTAATTTTAGGGGTCAAATAGTGGTCAAGGGACCTATCGGTAATTTTTTGATCTAAAATTTTTAGGAAGGTTTTAAGGCATAAAAAAGTGGGTATAAGTTCTAGGAAAATGTGAGCTTGAATTTCTAAGGTTTTATGAATAATGTAGTGAGACATTAGCTCGGTAAATGAATAGTAATATAAGGATTTAAGCACGAACATTCTTAAGGTAAAATGTAGCACGTAAAAGTATATAATTCACGTAAAGGTGCACTGCATGAAGAAATTAAATGGATCAAAGTTATAAACGCTTTTGTTGAACCCTTTACTTACCTTTTCCAACTCGACCCTGATTACCACTGTTACAATATGGGTGTGGGAGCTGGTTTGCAATCAGCCATCTGGAACTTGGTCAGAATCTCCTTAGTGTATTTGGCTTGATTGATAAAGATTCCTCCTTCCAGTTGGTTGATTTGTAGCCCACGAAAAAAGGAGAGTTTACCCACGAGGCTCATTTCAAATTTCTGTTTCATGCACTTACAGAAATCTTGGCAAAGATGTGAGTTGGTATGTCCAAAAATAATATCGTCAACATAGATTTGAACTAGCAACACATCAGAGTCAAGTTTTTTGGTGAAGAAGAAGTGTCAATGGTAAGTGGTTGGCAAGTAAATAGTTTTTAAGGCAATCTTACCAAGCTCTGGGAGCCTGTTTCAGTCCGTATAGGGCCTTTTTAAGTTTGTAAACATGATTGGGAAAAACGTTATTTTTAAAACCTGGGGGTTGTTGGGCGTAGAAATCTTCATTAATAGAGTCGTTTATGAAAGCGCTTTTTACATCCACTTGATAGAGAATAAATTTTTTCAAGCAAGAAAAAACAAGTAACATTCTGATAGATTCCAGTCTGGCGACCGGAGCAAAAGATTCATCGAAATCAATACCTTCTTACTGATTATAGCCCTTGGCCACAAGTTTGGCCTTATTTCTCATTATTTTACCTTCTTCATTTAGTTTGTTCTAAAACACCCATTTAGTTCTAATAATGGTGCGAACTTCTGGTTTTTCAACTGAGGACCAAACGCCTCATTTCTCAAATTGACTTAGTTCTTCTTCCATAGCCCTGACCCAGTGTTCATCCTTTAGTGCTTTTTTTAAGTCCTTGGGTTCAATCATCGAGACAAAAGCATGGAGGTTGATATGGGTTTCTTCAGTTGGTTTTTGCAAACGGGGCCATCATTTGGCGATTTGGGTCGCCAATAATGTTGTCCAATGGGTGGCTGGAAGCATGCTTGAATTTGTTGGTTTTTTCTTTCGTTGTTCTGGAGACCGAGGTTTCTAGAACTTCCTCTTCTTCAGATTTTATGTTGTCTTGTTCCTGATCTGTTGCAGCAGGTATTTCTATGGTACTTTTGGAGGAAATGCTCAAGGAGTCCTTGGCAAATGGGTTAGCTTCATCAAAAATAATATGTACAGATTCTTGCACAATTATCTTTCGTTTGTTAAAAACCCTTTATGTTTTACTGAGGGTGGAATATCCCACAAATATACCTTCATCAGTTTTTGCATCAAAGTTTCTAAGATTATCTTTGTCATTAAGGATAAAACATTTGCAGCCAAACACATGGAAATAGGAAATGTTTGGTATCTTATTACTCCACAGTTCATATGGGGTCTTTTTTATTAGGGGTCTGAGAAAAACCCTGTTGGAGATGTAACACGCGGTGTTGATAGTCTCTTCCCAAAACGACTTTGGTAGATCATATTCATTTATCATGGTTCTGGCCATCTCTTGCAGAATCAGATTCTTCCTTTTGACGACTCCTTTTTGTTGAGGAGTCTTAGGGGCAGAGAACTCATGAAAGTACCCGTTCTCCTCGCAGAAGTTGGTGAAGTTCTTCTCATCAAATTCAGTGTCGTGATCACTTCGAGTCCGCTTGACGTTCAGGTTCTTTTTACATGCGTTTAACGAAAGGGATGAAGAACTTTATGGCATCGTTTTTGTAGGGCAAAAAGAGTACCGAGGTGTATTGTGAATAGTCATCAACGATGACGAAGACGTACCTTTTTCCCTCCATGGATTCGGTGCGCATTGGTCCAAAAAGATCAATACAAAGAGTTCCAGAAGTGAGTTTGTGGAGACTTCATCTTTGGCTTTGAAGCTTGACCGAATTTGTTTCCCTTTCTGACATGCATCATATGTCTTGTCTTTAACAAAGTTGAGTTTGGGGATACCTTTAACAAGGTCTTTTCTGGCAATGAGGTTTAGTAGATCCATGTTTGCATGACCGAGTCTGCGGTACCACATCCAGCTGGAATCTTCTATGACTCTTAGGCATTCGTCGTTTTAATTTGAGAGATTTTGCAAGTGGAAGGTATAGAGATTCCTTTCCTGATTTGCGGTGAAAACAATTTGTCCGTCTTCAGAATTAAGCACTTGTTTGGACAAAACTTCACTTCATATCCGTTGTCACATAGTTGACTGACGCTGATGAGGTTATGTTCCAGTCCTTGTACCAGCCAGACTTTCTCAATGCAATGATGTGATTTTCTGCCAATAACCCCTTTTTCCAATTATTCTTCCTTTGGTATTGTCTGCAAATACCCCGCTACCACCTTCACATTCCTGAATTTCTGTGAAGCACTTTTTGTTCCCTGTCATATGCCTGGAGCAACCACTATCCAATTCCCATTTTTTGTTTCCTGGATCTCCGAGGTGAATTTCCTGCAATAGTCATTTGATCTTAGGTACCAGTTTTGGATGGGTCCTTCATTGTTAGAGTGAAGTGAAAACTGTGTGTTGGAAACTTTAGGACTAGTGATTTTAGGTACCCAAACCCATGTCATTTTTCTGTATCTAGGATTAGGGCTAGAGTATTGTATGTGTCCAGTTTTTCCACAATTGAAACACTTTCTTTTGGTGGCCCTTTTTGTTCATTTTAGATTTTTCATGTTCCAGTTTATGCAAAGACTCACTTAGTCTAACATTTTCATCAAATAAGTGTTTTTTTTTTCTTTTTCTAAATTAAAAAAAAAAAAACCAAGTTGGTTAATGGCCTGAAGCAATCTATGTTCTATTTCTTGTTTATCTTTGATGATTTTTAGGAGATTTGCCACTAATTTTTTAGTTTTGGAAAGGAGATTTTCTATACGAGAGGAGCACGTGTGAAGCAAATCATGAACATTTACTCCGTCAAGGTTTTGATCCATAAAAATTTCAGATTTACGTGGAGATGAGGGAGCACCACTTACTTGATCATCTTCCATAAAGGCTATGCAGCCTTCTTCATTATCGAAGAATTCTCTCTCCATCTCTTGATCCCAGTTCACTACGTATGAGTTCTGTTTTGTATCGAGTTCCTGATTTTTCGTAGTTGTGGACAGTTTGATTTGATGTTTCTGGTTTTTTGCACTCATGGCAGACAATATTTTTGTTGTGCTGGGGATACTATTTCCATTGCTTCCCTGAGAGTTGTTATTTTGATAAAATTGATATCCGTTGTTAGACTGAAAGTTATTACCTTAAGATGGCTGGAACTTTCGGTTTCTCCTGTAGAATGCTATCTCCTTCAACCTTCTGGACAGAAGTACCAGTTCCTCATCAGATTTGTCTTCAAGGCTCAGTTCTTGTTTAGCTGAGAACGCAATGTTCTTCCTTTTGTTAGGACTCTCCTCTTTGGGAAAAAGCGTGAGTTCATGCGATATCAAGGATCCAATCAGTTCAGCCATGCTAAGGGTGCTTAGCTTCTTTGCTTTGGTTATCACGGTGACCTTTGGCATCCATTCCTTTGGAAGTGATCTCAATAACTTTCTGACTTGCTGACCTTCGGTCAATGGATCACCGAGTGCACTCATCTGAGTTTCAAAGGCGATGAATCTGGTGTGGATTTTACTTAGTGTTTCAACTAGATTCATTTGAAAGGCTTCATATTGGGTGGTAAGAATTTCCACTCTTTCCTTCGGTACTTGTTCAGTCCCCTCATGTGTGATTTGTAGCATATCCCACATTTCTTTGGTTATCTTGCATGTTGATACACGATTGTATTCTTCTTTGGTGAGGGTCACTGATAGAACATTCTTGGCACGAGCATTTAGTGACAATGGTTTTTCATCTTTTTCATCCAGGTCCTCAAGTTCTTTGGGCAATTTTCGTTCATTAACTTCCTTCATAGGGATTTTTGGACCTATGGTGATAACTCGCCACAGTTTGAAGTCTACACGCATAAAGAATTCTTCCATACAATTCTTCCAAGTAGAGTAGTTAGTGCCATCAAATAGGGGTGCACGTGTGTGTGATGGAGCTTCAGCAAAATATTCCATTTGAGCAGCAAATTGGATCGAAAACAGGTGGTTAAACCTTTTGTTTTGGAAAAGCAACCTGCTCTGATACCAATTGACGCACTTGAGGGGTTCCAACTGGAACTTTGAGACAGTTTAGTGTTTTCAAAAGTACAACTCAAGAAGAAATATTTACTGAAGTAAAAGGACACAAGTAATTTATACAGGTTTGGCGAGTCTACTCCTGTTCTCAAGTTATTAGCTTGGGAGTTTTTAAAGGGAGATTTATTAAGAGCTTTTGAATTCACAAACACCACTTTGTGAATTCCTTACACAACCAAGTAGGATAGATAAATCCCTTTAGTCTATCTATCTTACAACTCACACAAAAGAAACTACCTCAAATACCACTCTTAAGTATCTGAACTACCAGAGGAGTACCTCCTCTATCCTCAACCCTCAAAACGCACACTAGAGTTGAAACCAAGAGAACCAAGTCTCTTACAAAATCTCACTCTCTTACAAGAGCTCTCAAAGACTAAACTTATTCTCTGTTTTGCTTTGTCAAAAGTGTTATCTTCTCTTGTGAGGTTTCCAGATTGAAGATCTTTGATTGTGTAATCTTGTGATTGGTGAGATCATTATCTCCATGATTCCATGTTTTATTCCTTGATACCTACGTGGTTAGTAGGCAACTGTATAATAACAGAATGTTTGACTAGAAAGGATAAAAGGAGGGAGATCAGCAAAAATATCCCTAACATATTCTCACTTTGTTTTCTTTTTAGTATTCATAACCCTACTATTCTAGAATGTATTGACGAGATTTCTGTGGTATAGTTAGGGGTGGCAAATGGGTGGGTTGGACTGGGTTTGGGTTGGGTTCATATGGGTTGGGTCTAAATGATTTGGGTCAAAAATGGGTTCTATACTAATGGGTTCTTAATGGGTTAGGTTCTTAATGGGTTTTTGATGGGTTGTGGTGGGTTTTAATGGTTTGCTAGTGGGTTCAATAATGGGTTATTAATGAGTTCCAACTCAATTCAAGTACTTAAATGTCCAATATACCCTTCACTAATATATTTAACTTATTTTGGATTTATTTGACCCAATTAATATATTTTCAACCCATTTGGTCTATTTTGAGTCCGTTTTTTCGTTTTTCGACATGTTCGTTTTATTTTAGACTCGTTTAACCCATTTTTGGTCTGTTTCACCCGTTTTTCGACATGTTCGACCTATTTTGGACTCGTTTGACCCGTTTTGGACCCATTTCACCTAATTTTCAATCTGTTCGACCTATTTCTGACTCGTTCGACTCGTTTTGGGCCTTTTTCACCCGTTTTTCGACCTATTCGACCTTTTTAGTAATCATTTGATCCGTTTTGGACCCATTTCACCCAATTTTCAACCTGTTCGACCTATTTTGGACTCGTTTGATCCATTTTGGACCCATTTCACCCAATTTTCAACCTGTTCGACCTATTTTTGACTCGTTCAACTCGTTTTGGACCCTTTTCACCCGTTTTTCGACCTATTCGACCTATTTTGGAATCATTTGACCCATTTCGGGATCGTTTCACTCGTTTTTCGACTTGTTTGTCTTATTTAAGACTCGTTTGACCCATTTTTTGCCATTTCAACCCGTATTTCGACCTATTTGACCTATTTTGGACTAATTTGACCCGTTTTTAACCTATTTCGCCCGTTTTTTTATATGTTCATTCTATTTTTGACTCGTTTGGCCCATTTTGGGCTATTTTAACCCTTTTTTGAACCTGTTAAATCTATTTAGACTCGTGTTGAACCGTTTGAAGCCCATCTCACCCGTTTTTCAACCTATTAGACCTATTTTCGATTTGTTTTACTTGTTTTAGGCCCCTTTTTTGACCTCTTGACCTATTTTGGACTCTCTTTTAACTTGTTTTTTGACCTATTTGTCCTATTTTGGAATCGTTCGACTCGTTTTGGGCCCTTTTCACCCGTTTTGGATCTACTTTACCCATTTTGAATCCATTTTATCCATTTAGATCCATTTTACCCATTTGTATCCATTTTACTCATTTTGCGTCTATTTTACCCATTTGGATTCATTTTATCCACTTGGATCAATTTTACCCATTTGGATCCATTTTACCCAAATTTTACCAATTTGGAACCATTTTACCCGTTTCGATTCAATTTTACCAATTTGTATTTATTTTACTCATTTGTATCAATTTTACCCATTTTGAATACATTTTACCCACTTGGATCAATTTTACCCATTTCGATCCATTTTGGATCCATTTTACCCACTTGGATCCATTTAACCTATATTTTATCCATTTGAATCCATTTAACCCACATTTTATCAATTTGGATCCATTTTACCCACTTGGATCCATTTTACCCATTTTAGATTCATTTTATCCACTTGATTTCATTTTACCCACATTTTACCCAGTTGGATTCATTTAACCCACATTTTACCCATTTGGATCCATTTAGCCCAGTTGGATCTATTTTACCCACTTGGATCCATTTTACCCATTTTGATATATTTTACCCATTTGGATCCATTTTACTCATTTGGATCCATTTAACCCACATTTTACCCATTTGGATCCATTTAACCCATTTTTTATCTATACCCAGTTGGATCCATTTTACCCATTTGGATCTATTTTACCCATTTTGGATCTATTTTACCCAGTTGGATCCATTTTACCCATTTGGATCTATTTTACCCATTTTGGATCTATTTGGCCCATTTTAGATCATATTCACCAAATTTGGATATATATGATACGTTAGAGTAAACATGCTAAAAATAGGTTGAAACAAGTCCAAATTGGTTGAACAATTCAAAAAATGGATCAAATGGGTCTAAAATAATCAAACACATAAAAAATCGGTGAAATAGGTCTAAAATGGGCCAAACGAGTCCGAAATAGATCGAATAGGTTGAAAAACGAGTGAAAGAGGTCCAAAACTGATCAAACGAGTCCAAAATTGGTCGAATAGGGCGAAAAACCGGTAAAAATGGTCTGAAATGGGTCAAACGAGTCCAAAATAGGTTGAACAAGTTGAAAAACAGGTGAAACGAGCTCAAAATGGGCCAAATAAGTCTAAAACAGGTCTAATAGGTCGATAAATGGATGAAACGGGTCTAAAATTGGTCAAACGAGTCCAAAATTGGTCGAATAAGTCGAAAAATGGGTTAAAATGGTCAAAAACGGGTCAAACGAGTCCAAAATAGATTGAACGGGTTGAAAAATGGGTGAAATTGATCCAAAATGGGTCAAACGAGTCTAAAATAAATAGAGCAGGTTGAAAATTTGGCAAACGAGTTAAAAATCGTGTTCGTGTGTGAAAATACGTGTAAAATTATGTTAGTGTGTAAATGTGTGTAAAAAATATATTATTGTGTGAAAATATGTGTAAAATTGTGTTAGTGTGTGTAAATATGTGTTAGTATGTGTAAAAAATATGTAATTATGTTTAAAAAGTTTATGAATAAAAATATAATATTTAATTTATGGTGAGGGTAAAATAGTAATAAAACATTAAAATTGGATAATTAATCTTAAACCATTAAAGACCCAACTCAAACCCAATATCTATAAAGCACGGACACTCCAAAATTTACCCCCGTGCAGTGTCGGACACGTGTCGGACACGGACACGGCTCCGACACGGCACCGACACGTGTCCGACACGCCAAAATGTGTCCAAAAATTAAAAAAAAATTCCGACACGCCGGGGACACGGCTCGGACACGGCTAGGACACGGCGTGGAATGTGTCCGACACGGCTCGGACACTTCGACACGAAAAATTCAATAAAAAATTAATTTTTAATTTATTTTTCCTAAAAATTTAAGGATATAATTTTTTTTTAAAAAAAAAGGAATTATATAAATGTGCTAAAAGATGTATAATATTAATTTAAATTTAATTTTTTTATAATATCATTATATAAAAAATGTATTAGTATTATTTTAATGATTTAAAATGTTGAATTGGAAAATGACGTATGTTATTTAAATTTGTAATATTGAACATTTTATGAATATTTTATTCTATATAAATTAACATATATATATATTTTATTTATTTATATATAATATAGCCGTGTCGGAGTCGTGTCGTGTCCTAAATTTTTAAAAAAATCCGTGTCGCCGTGTCCGTGTCTGTGCATCATAGCCCAATATCAATCCACCATAACCCATGAAGAACCCATTACTTTCCTAACCCATCATTGACTCAACCCAAACCAACCCAATTTAAATTTCATCAAAACCAACTCAACCCAACCCAACTATAATGGGTTGGACCCATTGGGTTCAACCCATTTTGCCACCCCTAGGTATAGTACATAAAACTATTCCTAAGAGAGGATCTTCCAAGTCGATGCAACTCTTTTCTGAGCCCATGAAACTAGGTATATAATACGTCAAGAGTTTTGGTTCTGGGCCTCCAGCATCAAAAATTGAGCTGCACCATAACACTTTAGCCCAATAAGACTTATTGGGCCAATTATAGAGTTTCGTAGTTTATATTATATATTTATTTATTTATATATATATAGGTTGAATAGAGCTTCCTATTATGATTATGGAAAAATTCTTATCAAACTTTTTGTACCATTTAGATCCTTTTAATATAAAAGCATTGAAAATTTATATGGTCTTACCTCTCATTATTGTTAAATTTACTGTCCTCCTTTAATTTATGTTTATCTACAGCGGTAAAAATTTAATAGAATTCCACCTATTGAAAATAATACGAGTAGATTCAAATTAATATCTTCCCATAAAGACTAATAATTTATTTAGTTAGCCGACCAATAATGAGCCAAGTTTAGGTTCGCATTGAAACCCAAAAGTTGACATCCATGATGCATCCTTAACATCTAACATATCATTTATATTACTCACTAAATCATTTTGCGATATAATTTAGCAATTCAACACTATATTAATTTAATTAAAAAATTTATGTTTAAATTCATAAAAATATAGCTTTTATTGGTAAAAAAAATTTACACTTAAATAGTCTGACTAAACTTAAACTCAATTTTAAAAAATGGGGCCAATTTGAGGGGGGGAAATAAAACCCGAAAAAAAAAAACTATCAACATAAAATAATGAATTGAAAGATAACTCAACCCTCTTTTTAAAGGCCACAAAAATCTTAGGGTTTATTCTTGCTTCAACTTTCATAATCTTGATTCTTATATTTATTATCAAAAATAATATAAATTTAATTTTTTTTCATCTTTTATCTATACTCGTACAAACTCATCAACACTATGATCATCTACATTATTGTAAGTTATAAAATAAAAATTAAAACACTAAATCAGATCAAGAACCAAAATAGCAACATTATAAACTAACTCAACTCGACTCGACTCTCTCAAACCCTAATAATTAAGGGGGAAGTATGTAGATTGTATAATGAGTATAGCCCATGATGACATGCCCTAATGGCCACAACTCCGAACTGTTTCTAGCTTTTGTAGGAACTCATAATTAAAACGCAACACTTCCATTATTAATATTGCACCCATAATTAATTTAAGCATGGAGCTGCGTAAAAAATTATTTCTGGGCTCAAAATATCTGCTCATGTTCGACTGAAACGCAACACTTGTTCGTTGAAGCACAGACCAAAGAATTATTTATTATATCAATTTAAAAAAATAATTGAAGGCAAAGAGCCAAATTATGGGGCGCAACAAACAATATTCATTACTTAGGCACGACTCCAATACGTGCGTGCAATTGCAATGCATCTACGACAATATGCCGGTTGTTGAAGAAACCATAAAATTCCTTAATTTTAATAATGACGCTGACACCACTTTAAATCTATATATATATATAGTCTTAAATTATATTAATATTTTAAGGGATCTTGAATTTCTTATTTATTCAATTATGATGTGCATCGAATCGGTATAACTAAATTTAAGGGGCTAACTATATTATATGGGCGGTGGAACCATAAATAAATTGGTGTAAATAAAAGTTTAGGTTTGAAATTATTTTATATTACAGTACCAATCACTTGATAAAGAAATAAAAGAAGTATTCGACTACTTGTAATCTCTCTAATTATTAAAAAGCAACTTTTATGACTTGAAATCCTGACTCTAGCATTGTAATATAGGTTGTGTAACATAAGCAACTTGTGTTATATAAATAGATATATAAGCATGTAATGAAAAATTAACATAAAATCTCTAGTATTTTCTATAATTAATTTTGGCAAAAAACTCAATGTGTGATGAAATTAAATAAGTTATTCTAAACTCCTCTATAGATATACCACATAAAAACATATTAACCCATATATATTGTTATATTAAGTTAGAGAAGTAAATAGTAACTGTTTTGATCTCTTGATTTTTTTTTTAACATTTTTTTATTCATATTATTTTCGTGCATTTATTTATTTATTTTTATTTTTTCCTCATATTTTCAAATTTATTTAGTTAAGAAGACATTCTTCTATATTTTTTATTTATCATAATTTAATAATTATATTGATTAATTTAATTATTATAGTATATATATATTAAAATAAAAATTAATTTTAATATATTTAAATAATAATATTTTTTTAATTGCACACACAATAAATATACGGAATTTGCTAATTCTTAAAATAGTTGGAAAAAAAAAGTAATAACACTATAACAGACGTAAAAAGACCACAGATTTAACATCTTCCATTTCTGTTCAAAAAATTTCTAAGTCTCATGTTTCAATCCCACAAAAATCTCATTTTTCCCACTTTTTAAAAAAAAAAAGTATTTGAACTTCCCCTAATAATCAATAGCAAAAAAGCCATTCTACCAATCATCTAAAATCAAAAATCAGAAAAATAATTTCTGTGCACCAAATATATATTTAATACAAAATATATAAAATTATTTCATGCACATCGCCCAACTAGTATCATATATATTATTAGTATAAGGAAAAAATTGAAATTTACCGTTATTTATTCCCTCACAATCCTGTCGGGTCAGAGTGTGAGTCGCAGGAGGTAAGCGATTTCACCACTTTTGGGTGCAAAACTAAATATTTATGTTACTTTTTTTCTTTAAAAAAACTATATTCTCATTCAGAATATTTTCCTATCATTATTTTTTCTTCAATTGGAAAAACTATTTTCTATTATATTTATTCACGAGATTCGGGTTCGTAAATAAAAAATGTATCTTTTGGCATTGATTGATCAAAATTCAAAACTGTGGTGCTTATGTTGTCGTATTCTTTCCCACGAATAACAATTAACATAGGGCTGTCAACGGGTCGGATTCGGACCGGATCAGGAAATTCCGGATCCGAATCCGATAGGAAGATCCGATAATCGGATCCGAATCCGAATCCTATAGGATTCGGATTCATTAATACTAAATCCGTATGTTAACGGGTCGGATCAGATCCGATAAAAGATCCGACCCGATTAACAATAAAATTTAAAACTTTTTTATAAAGAAATAAATAAAAAAATATAAATATAAATATATAATATTTAACAAATAATTATTACTTGATGAATTCTTTAATGGTTTTGTGTATATGCATTTAAAATAGGTTAATTTAATATTTTTAATAAAGAAAAACATATTTTTTAGAATAAATAATTTAAATTTTATTATTATTTATAGTGAAGATATGTGAAATTTTTAATTTTAATTATTCTATTTAATATTCTTTACTAATAAAATAATTAATTTAATAAAATATTATAAAAAAATCGGATTCGGATCTTTAATGGATCGGATTCCTTAATTCCATATCCGGTCCATTTATTTCGGATAACGAATATTTATAATCGGATATGATCCATCGAACTTTTTTATCGGACGGATATGATAAAATTCGGATCGAATTCGGATTAAAATCCGCCCCATTGACAGCCCTAAATTAACAACAACCTTTGTAATCTATAATTCTGAAAATTGAAAGTCCAACGTCAGAAAGGAGGCTCAAACCTCAATACCTGTAGCTGTAAGAACTGCAGCTAACCCATGTGCTCCACCACCGCCCACCGGAAAAACCTTATTATCAAATCACCAATATTCCCTCTTCCTAATAATTCCCAAATATAGATTAATATTCCAAAACCCTCCAACAATATCGCCCACTGAAATCTCCGTGGAAAATTACAAAAACACCCCTTTTTTTTTCCATGTAAATTTTCATTTCAACCATACTATATAAATGGTAATAAAAATTAAGCATTAGAATATTAGTATTGTCATCGTATGTTCAGATACCCATAGCCATATGCGTTTATGAACAAACGGATTTGAATCAATTCGGTACATAATATATTATAAATGCACATAGTATAAGTTAATTGAATTTGCAAAATACATTCTAGATAATGATGTATTAACATTCGATGCGTGTAAAAATACCCGACAATTCCATTGGAGAATCAGATTGACGAAAACGACGTGGCGAGTGAGGATTGGATAAGTTTATGTCATTTTCTTGAAACCCAATTGGTGAGGTACAGTGAACCCGACCAACCAGATAAAATCTTCAGCTTCAAAAAATACTTTCATTACGGACGCACGTGCACAGTCATGCTCGGCACGTGAGGTGCTGGTGCGCAGGCAGTGCCCATAACGTTGGTAGTGTAGGCAGTATTCAGTAAAAGAGCTGACAATTCTACTGTAGTGGTTGTGGTTTTGAATTAAATTAAATCAACCTACGTAGAATAAAGAAAAAATCCAAATATTAAAATGTGGGAATTAATTATTTGCTTGAATTCAAAAAAGTATTACAACATGCATGATTTAAGTGAAGAGATCAAGATCAACCTTAGAATCATGAGTATATTGAATATTTATGTGCTCTTTTTACGTGTAAAAATTGTGTAATAAGTGCATTTTAATAGTGTTCTAAGCCAGAAAAGAAAATGTATTTTAATTTAATCATATTCTCGTTGATTAGCACAACAAGATAAGAATATTTATTTGATTAATATATAGTTTGTACATTTATGTCAAACAAAAATAATTGTGTATATATTTACCTCTCCAATCTCCATTGTTTGACGAAGCTAACTTCATTATTGGATGATATTTTTGACAGGATGGCACCCGAATTTTAGTAAGTAGCCGGAAGGCTCGTTTAATATGTACTCATTCATTAACAAAGTATAATAATTTTACAGCAAATCACATTTTTGGTCTCATAGGATTAGGCATTTTGCAATTTTAGTACCATATTTTTAAAATTAGATACATTAATTAGTCCCATTATTTTTAAAAAGTTGTAATTTTGGTCTCATCTATCAAATAATCGACGAAAAATGTATTTTTTTATAGTTAAGTGCAATTTGGGGGGCGGGGGAATATTATTCATTAGGTTGTTTTTTATGGGATTTTGCTTATTAATACCTCATTTAGCACCACATTACCTTAATGAGAGTGATTCAGAGTAATGTTTCAAAGTTGATTTAGGATGTTAAAATTGGGTATTAATAAGCAAACTCCCGTAAAAAACAACCTAATGAACATTAATTCCCCTCCCCCCCCAAAAAAAATTACACTTAACGACAAAAATACTTTTTTCCGTCCATTATTTGACGGATGAGACCAAAATTGCAATTTTTTTAAAATAATGGGACTAAATGTGTCTAATTTCAAAGATATGAGACTTGATAGGGATAAAATACGCTTGACCCACGTTTTGACATGTGGCGCGGTCAACGCATGACTCGTGGATTCTATGGTCCCCAAACGTCCCCGATCTTCACCAATACATGATCACCCCAGGGCTTGCTATCGAGCGCCTTAAGGTGATCTAACGAGCGCCAACTTCGTTTTGTCATGCATGCCTTCGTAAGTCTAAGGAAATCGTCCATGAGCGTCATGCCCTTCGGACGTGCCCTCGTACAACCACAGAATAAAAGGGTCCCCATGCGGATCGCCCAGTCCATCAGGCCCGGTTGACACGAGTGTGCCTCCTGCCCTCGTTACCAACCTCCAAAACGGCTCTCTGACACCCGTACAAGCCCGCGCACCTGACTCTGTTGCAAACACTAACTTTTACCAACTTTTGCAGGAGATTCCTCCTAGCATTCTCCTCGTTGCGACACGTGTTAGGGCAACATTAGGGCAGGACCACACGAGGCGAATTACCAAAGGGTCCCTGACCCTCAACTATAAATATGGGAGTTCATCTTCATCCCTGTAAGTATTTTGGATCACTGTAACTCCGTTACATAGCTTGCTTGCATCCCTCTTTCAGATCACTATCTGACTTGAGCGTCGGAGAGCTAAACTGGGAATCACCCCCAGTTTCCCCAACTTGACCTTCTGACTTTGCTGGTGTTTGTCCTAGCAGGTAGAGTTCGGCGACCCTCTTCGAGCTTCGCCATTTGTTTCCCCACTTCAACAAAATAGAAAGTGATCGGAGTTTGACCCTTACCTAATCGGACCCCATCATTTTTGGTGCCGTCTGTGGGAAACCATCTCGTTTGCTTCCTGCACCTTTGCTAGTTGAACAGCAAACACCAACCTCTTCATTATAATCCATGGTAGCGACTAGGTCTGGAGCTGTGGGGGAAGGAGATGACCTCCCCCGTGATACCAACGTCACCACCATTCCAGCGACGGCAGCTGGCGGAGCGCCACCCACTGGAGGAGCACTTCCGCCCACAGAACCAATGGTTCCACCACCTGTGCTTCCTGAACCGCCTTCTTCCGCCGCCGTGGGAGGCGTTCAACTTCCAGTTCTTCCACATCCTCCCCAACCCAAGTGGTTCAATGCCCATGAGAACCAGGAGGACCCTCCCTACATGATGCCGCTCCCGGGGTACTCGTTCACCCCTACCGTCGTGATGCCCTCGGTCCAGCCATACCATGCCAGACAGATCCAACTTCCGGTGGTGATTCCCAGGGAAATTGAAGGGGTGGAATTACCCCCCTTCTCCTCTCAATAGCTACGCGTTATCTATGCCCAATACGAGGTTTTCATTCCATGTACTTCCCCTCTGGACAGGCCACTCAGGTTGCCCCTCCCTTGGGGGGATTGCAAGGATATCTGCTCAGGGAAGCCCAGACCATTTTGAGAGCTCAACCACCACCTCCACCTGCAAGGGGAAAAGAAATTCCCGACCAAGGGGGAAACGAGCGTCCCCAAGCTGACAAGGGTAAAGAGCCCATGGAAAGAATCGATGTTGACGAGGAGGTCCATTCCCGAGCATCAAAACGAGGGCCACAAGCCTCCCAACGAGGGAGCCAGGCAAGGAAGAAAAATCTCAACCTTCTCGCAGCTGTGCAAGACCAGCTGCAGGGGTTGCAAGATATGGTGGGACAGCTCTCTAGAGCGCGGTCTCAAGTCCCCCACGATGGGGATGAACGAGCAAACGCCAGAGACGCTCGCCGCCAAGCTCGCCAACAACATGTTCCACGTCATTTGGAACAGGAGGAAAACTTTGGATGTTACAACCACCATCCGCTCGCAAAAGGTTCCCCCCCCCCCCCCCCCCCGGTGGAAGAAGTCCTAATGGCCCAAGCTGGGATGGACAAAGTTCCCACCTCCGTCAACCGCTATGATGGGACCACTGATCCAGCGGAACACTTGGATTATTTCCTGCACTTAATGCACCTGTATGAGCATTCGAGCCACTACTGGGCCAAGGTCTTCGTCACGTCTCTTGTGGGAATGGCTCAGGAATGGTACAAGCGGCTGCCACCCCACTCGATCCACTCATACGGTGAACTCACCGACGCCTTCCTTAACCATTTCAATTCATTTAAGGCTCCTGTCACCGCACCCACTGCCCTATATAACTTGATTCAAGGCGAGCATGAGTCCCTTCGGTCATTTTTTGCTCGTTTCAACAAGGAGGTGCTTTTGGTGGAAAGGCCCTCGATGGATTTCTTAATACATGTACTTTTTAAGGCTTGCAACCACAAGCAATATGTAAGCAAGAAATTTGCTGATTCCATAGTGAAGAAACATCCCACGTCCCTCATGGCGATGAGAGAGATAGCCGAACCATACTTCGCGCTCGAAAACATGTACGGGTCTAATGCTCCCAGGCCTTCGGGACCCCATAAAAGCGAACCAGGGCAAGAAGAGCCCCCCAGAGAACACCGCAAGTCACCTCCTCCACGGAGATCACCGCCTCATCCATGGAGATTAGAGCGGGTCCCCCTCGACAGGCCCAACTCGGGAGGTATATGCCCTATCAGACAAAAAGCTTTTCAAAAGGCCCACGAAGATGAAGGATACGCTCGAACAAGTACTGTGCCTTCCATAAACAAAAGGGTCATGACACGGACGAGTGCCGACAGTTGGAGGCTTAGATCCAGAGGCTCATCGCGGGCGGTCACCTGAAGGAATTTGTAAAAATGTTGGAGCGCTATGACGAGCGATGCAACGAGCGTTCAAGGGAGAGGAGAATGAGCCCATCATGCTCACGGAGCCCGCGAGGGCGAGACCCCACTGAGAGCAGCCACCGTGGCAAGCAAAAGGCCACAGAACAGGAGAATGCCCCTTTTGCGGTTATCAACATGATTGCGGGCGGATCATCAGGAGGGGATTCTAACCCTTCCCGGCGTCGATATGTCCGAAGCTATGATCAGCAATCCTCGAAGCCCAAGCAAGTCTAAGCCATCAAAGAATCAAGCAGTCAACGCTCGAAGGAGAATGAAGAAGTTGGATTTAGTGATGAGGACTTGGAACATATTGTAACACCCCATGGGGTCAGTGAAACCTCTGGTTGCCTCATGGTGGTTAGTTTAGATGTCCATAATCACATTGTAAAGAGGGTGTTAGTGGATAGTGGAAGTTCTATCAATGTTTTGCCCTATACCACGTTCCAGAAGATGAATATTACTAATACCCCGCTCGAACCCCTCAAAACGGCCCTCATTGGCTTTGGGGGC
Organism: Lantana camara; assembly: GCA_037501455.1. Taxonomy (NCBI): domain Eukaryota; kingdom Viridiplantae; phylum Streptophyta; class Magnoliopsida; order Lamiales; family Verbenaceae; genus Lantana; species Lantana camara. The sequence goes on from JAZIFV010000399.1 coordinate 18,807, forward strand.
TCTGAGGTGGTCCCAGGAGGACAGATTCGTTTGGCCACCTCATTTGGTCGCCCCACAGCGAAAAACACTCATGGGAACCGCCCACTTTTGGGAACCGTCACTCACTTCCCAAGACTCACGCGACGTTTCCTTGATATTCGCCCCCACTCTCACATCAGCATTTAATGTTGGGCTCAACAAGCGGTCGTTTGAAATGACTTCATTAAATGCTTGTCAGAAGAGGCTCACGCAACATGTAAGGCACCCAAGCACGAGCGTCGCCCTCGGATATTTGAAAGTTTCAAATTCTACAGCCTTTACCAAGGACTGCAGAATTGAGGGGGCAAAATGATAGGGATAAAATACGGTTGACCCACGTTTTGACACGTGGCGCGGTCAACGCATGACTCGTGGATTCTATGGTCCCCCAAACGTCCCCGATCTTCACCAACACATGATCACCCCAGGGCTCGCTATCGAGCGCCTTAAGGTGATCTAACGAGCGCCAACTTCGTTTTGCCATGCATGCCTTCGTAAGTCTAAGGAAATCGTCCACGAGCGTCATGCCCTTCGGGCGTGCCCTCATACAACCACATAATAAAGGGGTCTCACACCCCCTCATTGGACTGCTTGGACGATAGTCCCCATGCGGCTCGCCCAATCCATTAGGCCCGGTTGACACGAGCGTGCCTCCTGCCCTCGTTACCAACCTCCAAAACGGCTCTCTGACACCCGTACAAGCCCGCGCACCTGACTCTGTTGCAAACACTAACTTTTACCAACTTTTGCAGGAGATTCCTCATAGGATTCTCCTCGTTGCGACACGTGTTAGGGCAACATTAGGGCAGGACCACACGAGGCGAATTACCAATGGGTCCCTGACCCTCAACTATAAATATGGGAGTTCATCTTCATCCTTGTAAGTATTCTGGATCACTGTAACTCCATTACATAGCTTGCTTGCATCCCTCTTTCAGATCACTATCTGACTTGAGTGTCGGAGAGTCAAACTGGGAATCACCCCCAGTTTCCCCAGCTTGGCCTTCTGACTTTGCTGGTATTTGTCCTATCAGGTAGAGCCCATAACTTTTTCGGCGACCCTCTTCGAGCTTCACCATCTGTTTCCCCACTTCAACAAAATAGAAAGTGATCGGAGTTTGACCCTTACCTAATTGGACCCTATCAAGACTAAAATTACAAAAGATCTAATCCTATGGGAGCGAAAATATAATTTGCTCATAATTTTAATACCTAAAATGACATTTTAATATATTTAAGCTTATGCAAAATTAATAATGAAACCCGGTAGCCTTTTTATAAAAATAGAAAATTATATTAATAAGAACGAAAAAAATTATATTGGGTTAATCAGCATCACGTGGTGGGATTTGCATTTGCTAAATGCATATGAGTAAGTAAGACTGAGTATCAAAAAAAAAAAAAAAGGAAAAAAGAAAAAAGTAAGACTGAGTAATTAGGGTATAATAATGCATACATTTAATTAGGGATTAGTAAAAATAATTAATTAATTAACAGTACTGTGCCGGCATGCACGTACTTATGCCACTATATTTCACAGCTATTGCCGCTTTGCACGCCCTATTTCCCATTTTTGGTCGACATAACCCTATCCATTTCTATGTCACTACCTAAATTAACAAAACTTTATCCATTCTTATCTATTTACCTTTCTTTTTTATTTCACTTATATTCCATTTACTACATATTCTAAGGAGTCATACTATTAATAGTTAAATTCTTCGTACTAATATATCGTTAAATTGTTAAACTAAAATATTCGATGGTTTGTCCGATAGTATCGTTACTTATAATGTACGACGATATTGGATAAAAATTGACAATTATAATGTACAAGATTTTTCTGTTTGCTCATAGTTTTAGCTAAGTTACTACGAATATCGATTTACGTAAGGGTGTTTAAAAATTCTTATTAAGTGTGGACAATAAGGACAAAGAAACATAGTTTAGGTTCAAGTTTAACAAGGGGTGAAGCCTCCTCAGGGGTGAATAAAAGTGAACTTTGATGGGGCCGTCTTCGAGAGAGATAACGAGATTGGTGGCAAGGGATGCTAATGGTAATTGTGTTGGATGGGAAACGGATCGCCGGGCTCACTTTGCCGATAGTAAGTTTGCTGAGTCGTATGCTACTCTCTCGGCTGTGAAGCTAGCTAGAGATTTTGGCTGGCAGCCTGGCAGCGCGTGATTTTCGAGGGAGATAACGTGAATGTGATGAAGAATATGCAACAAGTGGAGGAAGATCTCTCTTCTCTAGGCAATATTTTCATTGATATTAGAAGCATTTCTGATAATCTCTCTAGATGTAAGTTTTCTTGTGTTCGTCGTGGTGCGAATGTTATCGCCCATTTATTGGCTCGTAATGCGGCTTCGGCCTGCGATGGTTCATCTAATATTCCTTTGTATGCTTCGGACAGTGTTCTTGTTGATTTAAGTTAATTGTTAGGCCCCCGGGCCTCGTTTCCTTCAAAAAAAGAAAAAGAAAAATAATGTTTTAACCTATGAATTTAAACATTTTAATGAGTATATCGGAGCTTAATTTCGAATTCAGTATATTCCCCCATGCGATTGAGTGAAAGACTAATCTCTCGATGTATTAAAGGTGCTTTACACGGGTACTTCTCCCAACGTAATTTTTTACCTTCACAAAACTCGAGAATTCGAGACCTTAATTAAGTGAATTTAAACTCTTTTTCATTTGAGAATTCGAGACGTTGCTTAAATTAACTCAATCCCTTTTTCACTTGAACCAACCCAGTATATATTTCACTTTCATTTAAATCAGAAAAATTAATGAATTTAGAAACGTCGTCATTCATAGAAATAAAGATAAAAATAAAAAGAACCCCTTACGAAACTGACCTGCACCAACACTGAGATTTGAGAGGAGTCCAGTTCATGTACTGTAGCCGTAGCATAGCTATTTCGATGTCAACAATAATTCAATTACAATAGATAGGTCTCACTTTTTAAATGGAATAAAAAAATATCGCTACACATCACATCATTGTCACTGTGCTTTCGGGAAACAATTTCGTAATTAAAATAGTTATGAAAATTTAATTATCTTGATTAGATTTGTGATGGCGACATTTGCTTATTTAAATGGAACATTATCAGTCCAGGTTTAGGACGAAAAAGTCAAGGTTAGCAAGTGAAAACCCATGGCCATGATATATAATGTAGTCAACATTAATGTTTGGTTGGCAAATTAAAATTATATTTATTCTTTATTTAGGTAATCTATAATAAAGAAATAATTGAGGCGTTGTCACATTAAAAAAAATGGAGATATTAATTATAATCTAATATAGTTGTGAATGAGATTATCTATGCATGGGGATTTGAAAATAACTAACTTGATGTGAATTACAAGCATTTCGCGTCGCCTAATATTAGTGCTTAGACAAATTCTCAAGTAATTTTCAAATGTTATGATTTGAACTAACAATTATTTAAAATATGGATATACTATTAATCTTGTATATGATAATAAGGAATTTGATAGGGATACACCCATTTATTCATAATAAATACCAGGCTGGATTTTGAGTACGAAATAATTTATAGTTTGTGATTACTCCAATAGCTTAACTATATAATAAAAAGGAAAAATAGTTTGTGATTACTCCAATTAACTATATAATAAAAAAGAAAAATTATTCATTTCATCCGCCAGAATGATCCAACTTCTAATTTGTGGATATAATTTTGGGTTTTTGTAAATTTTATTCTTTAATTTTTAATTTGGTAAAATTAAAGGACAAAAGTCTCCCGTAATTATTAACGTGCCTGCAACAACGACACCTCAGCTAACGTGCCTGCCAAAATGACACCTCAACGTGACCAATTTTTTGCCACATCAAAAAATAAAAAATAAAATAAAATAAATAAGTATACCACGTAGGTTGAGTTTTACAAAGGAATGCCACGTCAGAAAAATAATAAAAAAAATAATGCCACATTGCAAAAATTAAAAAAACTAAGTATGCAACTTAGGCATAATTAATTATTTTATTTTTTAAAATTTGTTTGACGTGACAAAAAATTGGTCACATAGCAGTTGAAGTGTCGTTTTGATAGACACGTCAGCAATTATGGGAGATTTTTGTCCTTTAACCCAAAACTATGTCCACAAATTATAAGTTGGACCATTCTGACGATGAATTGAACAATTTT
>JAZIFV010000400.1:0-22744 GCA_037501455.1 Lantana camara
GGAAACCGTTTAGACCCTAAACCTTTTAATTTTGACTTATTGGGCCGAAAGTCATTTATTTGAGCCCAAATCCTATTTAAGCCTTTAGCCTCATATTATATCTTGGAAACCCTAACCTTGACCTAAAACTATTAGCCACCATATAAATAGCTTTATCCCTTTTCATTTCATTTCAAACCACACAAGTTAGCCTCAAAGAGAATCATGGAGAAACTTCAAGAGAAGATCAAGGCTTGAACCATCTTTCATTCTAAGAGCTCATATTCTTTGATTCCTCATTCCTTCACAAGACAAGGTAAGCTTTGGATCTCTTTTGATGAGTATTTCATTTCTATTCTTGGATTGGAGCATGAAATTGTTAGTATGAACTTGAATGATGAGATCTTGAATTCCTTGAGCAAGCCTTGATGATTTGAATGCTCCTTATGTGTCGTAGTTGCTGGAAATTCGTATATGGAAGACTAGGAATTCATATCTTCATGTTTAAGCTTGAAATTCATGAAAATGGGTGTTGAAGATTTTGGGCAAAAACATTCCTAAACTTGAATTAATTGATGTTTTGATGCTAAGCATGATTTATATGATGATATACCTGAATTTTGTGAAATTTTACGGTGGATTTCGTGTTGGATTGATGATTTTTGGTGTTCCCCTTATTCTTCCCGAAACTATCAAGTTTCTGTTCCAGATCTATGGCCAGAACGGCCCTTCCGGGCTAGGGTTTGGGTTTTGGCGGCCGAACATGGGAACGACCGTTCCCATGTGTGCTTGGAATGGGAACGGTCGTTCCCAGCCTCGCTTGGCCTTGGCGTGGGAAGGCCCGTTCCCATGCTATGTTGTGTATGGGAATGGCCGTTCCCATGCGTCTGTGACCCCTTTTACTTGTTTTTTCGTGCGTATTTGATTCGTTTGAGTTACTACTTGATTTGTATGATCTGATATGACTTGGAATGCAATCTCTGAACCTTTACACTTCCTTACTTACATGAATTACTTGAATATTTGAGTTATCCCTTGTGACCAATTTGATAAACACCATTCCATTTCGCATGTCATTCATACTTTGTACGCCGTGCGTCTTACTTGGTTCATGTAGAGTCTAAGTTTGGGCTTTTGTATGTCTTGTCACAGAGTTTGGTGGTGCCGGTGAGCCCGAGGCTTAGAGTGTTTGGCCCTTCACACTCTCAAACTCTACTACCACGAGATGAGGTTTAGGATTTTGTATAGTTATGCGACCTATGACCTTAATATGCTGATTTCAACCCTTGCATGCGAGTATATCTATTATAAATACGTATGTGTTGGATATGATATGTTTATGACCTTGTGAATCAGCTCTGTTTTGGAAAATTTGATATGAAAGCATATGTAAGCTGTTTTGAAAAGTTATGTTATGTTATGATCTGTTATGTAGCGAGTTAGCCATGATATATGGTATCTGTTCTGTTCTGTTCTATTATGGATCCGAGGAGCTATGGGTAAGGAATCCCTGGGATGGTATAGGGCCGTTAGGGCTCGGCCTGTGCATAGTCTCCATTTGAGATATCTTCACGCGACCCGTGCTGTAGGGAAGGTGTGGTATCTTGAGCCTTCGGCTAAGGTCGGGGAGGACTCTTGTGGGTTCGCTACCCCTTGAGGGTTTGTCTGTTCTTGATGGTTTGGGGACGGTACATCTCCTCCATCATTGGTGTGACGGTTGGATTTGATTTTGTATTCTATGTTTTGATATGTTCTGAGGAGTAAAGGTTGGAAGCTCGTACTCGCCGAGCATGTGATCTGTTCTGTTTGGGAATCATGAATCGAGATAGAGTTTCTGAAAAGTTTTCTAAAACTTATATATCTATATTTTAGGGTACATTGTAAATGACTTTGGTATGCAACACCTATCTCCGGTTCATGAGTCCACCCTTTTGATATGTGTTGTACTCTATATATATATTATGGGTGTGCGTTAGCCCCCTCACTCGGTCAAGTTGACTGACCCCTCATTTAACTTTAGTTGCAGGTCTGTTGGCGTTTGCTAGGCGGGAGTGAGTCCCTTGAGTTGCACTTCGTCGGTCTAGCCTTTCTAGTTGCATTTGTCTTTCATACACTTTACTTATGTCATGACTTGTAGACTTGAGATTATACTTTATCTTTCTGTAGCCCTACGTGGCATTCGTATTCGGCCCTTTGTGGCACTTGATGATTATTACGTTATGTTGATCGGATATTCGGGATTAGGTATCTATGCTAGTTGAACCTGTCATTTGTTTTGAATGTTGATTTAAATGCTTCCTCTATCTTGTTTTAAATGTTTGAATTGCTTCCGCGCTCTGAGTTTTGTCGAGTTAGATCCGCCTAGCATAGAGTGTGTGTTTGTCTCCCGTTCGCTCTAATTCGGATTTGGGCATGGACTTTCATTTTATGATCGGGTCTGGGTCACAGTGCGAGGAATGTGACATCCTCCGTTTGGGGTATTACATGTAATGTAATCAGAGTATTTGTGGTTGAGTTGAAGTATCATTAATTATGTTAGAGATAATTCTAATTTTTCTGTTTCACTTTTTAACTTTTTTATTCGAGACAGACGTATGTTTTTAGAAAATAAAATAAAATAAAACAAAAGGTGTACATGTACATGTACTCGTGCACGTGTACTGGACATACCATGCATGTGATGTGACCGACAATACCTATCTATGGTAGATTTGGTTGCGATTGAGTGGTTACAATTGTTGAATATGTTGTGCATATATATATAATTAATTGTTGGAGAATTAATATATATTTGATTAATTGTCGGAGAATTAATCAATAATTATGCAAAGGCATATCAAGAGTTGTTTGGAAAAATGTGCATTGGTTTTTGTGTCCCACATTGGAAAAATAACACTAAGTAGGCAGCTTTATATATTATAATGCTGTATGTGTTATTAAATTATGGGACCCAAGAGAGGACTAATGGGCTCACTCGCGGTGCGGTGCACCGCACCGCCCGCGCACGGGCTCGGGCTCGGGCTCGGGCTCGGGCTCGGGACCGGGACCGGGGCCGGGGCCGGGCATGGGCGAATGTGGCGTTTGATGGCGCACTTTGCACTCCCAGAGCCTTACTTTTTGAGCCAGAGCCGGCCTAGTCCAAAAGTTTAGACTTTTGAACCAATGTCCAGATACATCCAATCAGTCCGTTGGCATCTGTAACAGCTGAGTAGTGGGCATTCATTGGGATTGAATTTCAGGTCATTACACCTGAAATTAATCCATTCAATATTCCTACTGCAGTTTTATTTTTGGCCAACACTTGAGAGCTATAAATAGCTCCTTCCCTCACCTGAAACAAAGACAGCAAAACTCACCTGAATTGTGGCAAATTGCTATTGTCTGAATTCATCTCTTTCCAGCTTGACATATATCCTAAAAGTAAATCGTCTGCAACCTTTAGCAAACTCAGAGAGTAGGGGCGATTAACACTTTAAGGACAGGGACTACCCGTGTCATTCTGATCCCATTTCTCCCATTTTCTCAACAATCTTAAAGTGTTAATTGTGTGAAGATGGAATCAGAATCCTTCCGCATCATGAACCAGCAGAAATTGGATCGCTTCGATGGAAACAATTTCAGCCGCTGGCAAGACAAGATGAAGTTCCTGCTTACCGTTTTGAAGCTGGCTTATGTTCTGGATCCCAGCCTGCCACCTATTCCAGAAGATCCTCCTGCTCCCCAGCAGCCTGTTGATTTGGATCCACCAACCACTGAAGCAGGTGGTGCTCCTCCTGCCAATCCTCCGACAACAGGAGTTGCTGCTCCTCCCAACACAGCAACAGGTCCTTCCAGGAATGCTTTGCAGATCCACCAAGAGATTGTGGAGACTCTTCAACAGCAAAGGAGGAAAAGGGCTGAAGACGAAGAGTTGGCTCGTGGTCACATCCTCAACACACTTTCTGACAGGCTGTATGATCTATACACAAACGTGAAGTCGCCTAGAGAGCTTTGGGAGGCCTTGGAATACAAATACAAGGCTGAGGAAGAAGGTACTAACAAATATTTAGTTTCTAAATATTTGGATTTCAAGATGGTTGACAACAAACCGATTCTGGAGCAAGTGCATGAGCTCCAGGTAATCGTTAATAAACTCAGGATGGTTAAAATTGTCCTTCCAGAAACATTCCAGGTTGGTGCAATCATTGCAAAACTTCCTCCAGCCTGGAAAGATTATGCAAAGCGTTTGATGCATAAATCTGAGGATTTGTCCTTGGAACAAATTCAAAAACATCTGCGTATTGAAGAGGAGGCTCGGAAACGCGATGGAAAGAATTTGGTTCAAGGACAATCGAGTGTGAATTTTGTTGAATCTGGAAATTCTTCTAAAAAGAAACATTTTGGTGTTAAAAAGAATTCTGGACAATTTAAGAAAATCATACAGAAGCCTAAACCTTCTAATGCTGCTAACAAAAGAAAAGGCAAGTGTCATGTTTGTGGAGAAACAGGACATTATGCGAGAGAATGCCCACAACGGAAGAGTGGATCCGGAGTTGCAAATATGGTTGAGGAGAACCTAGTTGCCATGGTGACTGATCTTAGCCTCGATGTGGCTATGATTTCTGAAATCAACATGGCAAGTGAACTTTCTGGCTGGTGGTTAGATTCTGGAGCTACCGTTCACATTTGCAACGATCGAAGGCTTTTCAAGACCTTTGAAGAAACTGTTGGGCAAGAGGTTCAGATGGGAAACAACTCCAAAGCCAGTGTTGGAGGCAAAGGATCTGTCGAACTCAACTTTACCTCCGGAAAGAAATTAACTTTGATTAATGTCTTGTTTGTACCAGATGTTAGGAAAAGTTTAATTTCTGTTGATTTGTTAGATAAGAAAGGTTTTAAAATTTCTGTTGAGTCTGGCAAAGTCATCATCATGAAAAATGGTGAATTTGTTGGAAAAGGCTATGCTTGTAATGGGATGTATAAGATGTCTATCAATAATATGATTTCTGCTTCTGCTTATATGATTTCTTCAATTTCTTTATGGCATAGTCGATTAGGACATGTTAGTGCAAAGAATTTGAAAAATATGCATGCAATGGGATTAATTGATATTGGTAAAAACGAACTTGATAAGTGTGAAATATGTGCAAAATCAAAAATTGTAAGAAAGCCTTTTCCAAGTGTTAAAAGAGAATCACAAATATTAGATTTAATTCATACTGATATTTGTGAATTAAATGGAATTTTAACTAGAGGTGGTAAAAGGTATTTTATTACTTTTATTGATGATGCTAGTTGTTTTTGCTATGTGTATTTGTTAAGAACTAAAGATGAAGCTCTTAGTTCTTTCGTGAAATACAAATCAGAAGTAGAAACCCAACTTGAGAAGAAGATTAAGGTTTTACGTTCTGATCGAGGCATGGAATACTGTTTGAATGCCTTTGATACACTTTGCGAAGAAAGTGGTATCATACATCAAACAACTGCCGGTTATACACCCCAGCAGAACGGTGTAGCTGAAAGGAAAAATCGTACCTTTCTGGATATGATAAATTGCATGTTAAATCATGCAAATTTACCTTACAACTTGTGGGGTGAAGCCCTTCTGTCTGCGTGCCATATTCTAAATAGGATGCCTAGTACTGTTGTGAAGTCTAGTCCCTATGAAATATGGAAAGGCAGAAAACCCAACATAAGTTATTTCAAAGTGTGGGGGTGTGTGGCTTACTTTCGGGTTCCTGATCTTAAACGGACTAAGTTAGGGGCTAGAGCTAATAAAAGTGTATTCGTTGGATATGCTCTTAATAGCAAGGCCTATAGACTTCTCGATTTGGAGTCTAACGTGATAACTGAATCCAGGGACGTGGAATTCTTCGAAAATACGTTTTCAAAAGATGTTGGAAACGAATCTGTGCCACTCCAAATTGAGCCTAGAGGTCCTATAAGGCCGGTTGTGGAAAACGATGTTCCTAAACAACAAGTTGAGCCTAGAAGGAGTACTAGACCAAGAAAAGAGAAAAGTTTAGATAAAGACTTTATCTCTTCTGATGCTTTATTATTCTTGGTGGAGGGGGACCAAGATAATAAAATGGTAAGTGAAATACCATATGTATTTTCACTTGAGACGGATCCTAAAACATTTTCAGAAGCTATGGCTTCTCGAGATGCTTCTTTTTGGAAGGAAGCTGTAAACGATGAAATGGATTCGATCTTGGGTAATAATACTTGGGTATTAGCAGACTTACCTCGTGGTTCTAAACCCATTGGGTGCAAGTGGGTATTTAGAAGAAAACGAAACACTGATGGCACTATCTCAGCTTTTAAAGCTAGATTAGTCGCCAAAGGATTTAGACAAGTAGAAGGGATTGACTACTTTGACACTTATGCACCGGTGGATCGAGTTGCGTCCATTAGAATTCTTCTTGCTTTAGCCTCTCTTTACGATCTGTTTGTTCATCAAATGGACGTAAAGACAGCATTTTTAAATGGAAATTTAAAAGAAGAAATCTATATGGAACAACCTGAGGGTTTTATAGCACCGGGAACAGAAAATAAAGTGTGTAAGTTAGTCAAATCCCTGTATGGTCTAAAACAAGCACCAAAACAGTGGCACGAGAAGTTTGACACTGCTATCTTGAAATTCGGATTCAAGTATAACAGTGCTGACAGGTGCATTTACTCCAAAAGTACGGCTGACTATATGGTGATAGTCTGTCTATATGTCGATGATATGTTGATCATCGGAACGAATATGATTGGAGTAAACGAGACTAAAAAGTATCTATCCTCGGTCTTTAAGATGAAAGACTTAGGTGAAGTAGATACCATTTTAGGCATTAAAGTTAAAAAACATAGTGGGGGTTTTTCACTAAACCAATCTCATTATATTGAGAAAGTTCTGACTAAGTTTAATCACCTCGAGATCAAGGAGGTGAATACTCCATTTGACAATGGACTGAAACTTAAAGAAAATACTGGTAGAGCTATTGCACAGCTTGAGTATGCAAGTGCCATTGGAAGCCTTATGTACGCAATGCATTGCACTAGACCAGATATTTCATTTGCAGTTTCAAAACTTAGCAGATACACGAGCAGTCCCAATGCTGATCATTGGAAAGCTATTAGTAGGGTACTTGGGTACCTTAAGAGAACTATTAGCTTTAGTTTGTTCTATAACAAATTCCCTAGTGTGTTGGAAGGGTACTCAGACGCGAGTTGGATAACTAGTGTGGGAGATAATAAATCCACAAGTGGGTGGGTTTTCACTCTTGCCGGTGGGGCTGTTTCTTGGGCAAGCAAGAAACAGACAATAATCTCTCACTCTACCATGGAATCTGAGTTCATAGCTTTGGCACAAGCTGGACAAGAGGCTGATTGGGTTAGAAATATGTTGTTAGACATAGATCTATGGCCGAGTCCAATGCCTCCAATTTCGTTGTATTGTGACAGCGAAGCTACGCTTACAAAAGCATATAGTGGTACCTATAATGGTAAGTCTAGACATATTGGTCTTAGACATGCATTTGTGAGACAATTGATACAAGATGGTATCATAACAATTGTCTATGTAAGGTCAAATAAGAATTTGGCTGATCCATTTACTAAGCCTCTGACGAGAGACTTAGTAGCTACAACTACTAGAGATATGGGACTTAAACCACCCGAACCATAAGTGATGGTAACCCTACCTATAATCTAGGTTACCCCTGGTTATAGGTTCAAAGGGAAAAACAAGTCACGAGTTGGTTAAAGCTATCAAAGTGGTCTCATATGTAGTAAAAGATAGCTCAGTGAGTTGCAAAGTGACAAGGTTGAGCTATGCTCTTAACAAAATGCTGCACTAATGTAACTAGTGCTCGAGAAACATTTTGCCTATATGAATAAGAAGTGAAGCCGCTTCTTATAGAGAGTTGTGGTTTACTCTCTTAAAGGTTCATGAAATGGGATACGGCGTATGGCTTTATAAGCGCAAAGCAGTGGAGTGCTTGCTGTATGAGAAAGAAAACACGCGTGTGATAACTCCGATTGCATCACGAAGGAGTTGAGGTTCAATCTACGGACACCGTCAACTTCGATGCAGTTTTGAGTTATTTACACTAAGGGAAAGGTTCAATGTTCATCACACCTTCCTCTAGGCATGTGATCTTTGACAATATCTTCAGGGACTTGTCTGGCAAAAGAGTAGTTTTCCAAACAAGTGGGGGATTGTTGAATATGTTGTGCATATATATATAATTAATTGTTGGAGAATTAATATATATATGATTAATTGTCGGAGAATTAATCAATAATTATGCAAAGGCATATCAAGAGTTGTTTGGAAAAATGTGCATTGGTTTTTGTGTCCCACATTGGAAAAATAACACTAAGTAGGCAGCTTTATATATTATAATGCTGTATGTGTTATTAAATTATGGGACCCAAGAGAGGACTAATGGGCTCACTCGCGGTGCGGTGCACCGCACCGCCCGCGCACGGGCTCGGGACCGGGACCGGGGCCGGGGCCGGGCATGGGCGAATGTGGCGTTTGATGGCGCACTTTGCACTCCCAGAGCCTTACTTTTTGAGCCAGAGCCGGCCTAGTCCAAAAGTTTAGACTTTTGAACCAATGTCCAGATACATCCAATCAGTCCGTTGGCATCTGTAACAGCTGAGTAGTGGGCATTCATTGGGATTGAATTTCAGGTCATTACACCTGAAATTAATCCATTCAATATTCCTACTGCAGTTTTATTTTTGGCCAACACTTGAGAGCTATAAATAGCTCCTTCCCTCACCTGAAACAAAGACAGCAAAACTCACCTGAATTGTGGCAAATTGCTATTGTCTGAATTCATCTCTTTCCAGCTTGACATATATCCTAAAAGTAAATCGTCTGCAACCTTTAGCAAACTCAGAGAGTAGGGGCGATTAACACTTTAAGGACAGGGACTACCCGTGTCATTCTGATCCCATTTCTCCCATTTTCTCAACAATCTTAAAGTGTTAATTGTGTGAAGATGGAATCAGAATCCTTCCGCATCATGAACCAGCAGAAATTGGATCGCTTCGATGGAAACAATTTCAGCCGCTGGCAAGACAAGATGAAGTTCCTGCTTACCGTTTTGAAGCTGGCTTATGTTCTGGATCCCAGCCTGCCACCTATTCCAGAAGATCCTCCTGCTCCCCAGCAGCCTGTTGATTTGGATCCACCAACCACTGAAGCAGGTGGTGCTCCTCCTGCCAATCCTCCGACAACAGGAGTTGCTGCTCCTCCCAACACAGCAACAGGTCCTTCCAGGAATGCTTTGCAGATCCACCAAGAGATTGTGGAGACTCTTCAACAGCAAAGGAGGAAAAGGGCTGAAGACGAAGAGTTGGCTCGTGGTCACATCCTCAACACACTTTCTGACAGGCTGTATGATCTATACACAAACGTGAAGTCGCCTAGAGAGCTTTGGGAGGCCTTGGAATACAAATACAAGGCTGAGGAAGAAGGTACTAACAAATATTTAGTTTCTAAATATTTGGATTTCAAGATGGTTGACAACAAACCGATTCTGGAGCAAGTGCATGAGCTCCAGGTAATCGTTAATAAACTCAGGATGGTTAAAATTGTCCTTCCAGAAACATTCCAGGTTGGTGCAATCATTGCAAAACTTCCTCCAGCCTGGAAAGATTATGCAAAGCGTTTGATGCATAAATCTGAGGATTTGTCCTTGGAACAAATTCAAAAACATCTGCGTATTGAAGAGGAGGCTCGGAAACGCGATGGAAAGAATTTGGTTCAAGGACAATCGAGTGTGAATTTTGTTGAATCTGGAAATTCTTCTAAAAAGAAACATTTTGGTGTTAAAAAGAATTCTGGACAATTTAAGAAAATCATACAGAAGCCTAAACCTTCTAATGCTGCTAACAAAAGAAAAGGCAAGTGTCATGTTTGTGGAGAAACAGGACATTATGCGAGAGAATGCCCACAACGGAAGAGTGGATCCGGAGTTGCAAATATGGTTGAGGAGAACCTAGTTGCCATGGTGACTGATCTTAGCCTCGATGTGGCTATGATTTCTGAAATCAACATGGCAAGTGAACTTTCTGGCTGGTGGTTAGATTCTGGAGCTACCGTTCACATTTGCAACGATCGAAGGCTTTTCAAGACCTTTGAAGAAACTGTTGGGCAAGAGGTTCAGATGGGAAACAACTCCAAAGCCAGTGTTGGAGGCAAAGGATCTGTCGAACTCAACTTTACCTCCGGAAAGAAATTAACTTTGATTAATGTCTTGTTTGTACCAGATGTTAGGAAAAGTTTAATTTCTGTTGATTTGTTAGATAAGAAAGGTTTTAAAATTTCTGTTGAGTCTGGCAAAGTCATCATCATGAAAAATGGTGAATTTGTTGGAAAAGGCTATGCTTGTAATGGGATGTATAAGATGTCTATCAATAATATGATTTCTGCTTCTGCTTATATGATTTCTTCAATTTCTTTATGGCATAGTCGATTAGGACATGTTAGTGCAAAGAATTTGAAAAATATGCATGCAATGGGATTAATTGATATTGGTAAAAACGAACTTGATAAGTGTGAAATATGTGCAAAATCAAAAATTGTAAGAAAGCCTTTTCCAAGTGTTAAAAGAGAATCACAAATATTAGATTTAATTCATACTGATATTTGTGAATTAAATGGAATTTTAACTAGAGGTGGTAAAAGGTATTTTATTACTTTTATTGATGATGCTAGTTGTTTTTGCTATGTGTATTTGTTAAGAACTAAAGATGAAGCTCTTAGTTCTTTCGTGAAATACAAATCAGAAGTAGAAACCCAACTTGAGAAGAAGATTAAGGTTTTACGTTCTGATCGAGGCATGGAATACTGTTTGAATGCCTTTGATACACTTTGCGAAGAAAGTGGTATCATACATCAAACAACTGCCGGTTATACACCCCAGCAGAACGGTGTAGCTGAAAGGAAAAATCGTACCTTTCTGGATATGATAAATTGCATGTTAAATCATGCAAATTTACCTTACAACTTGTGGGGTGAAACCCTTCTGTCTGCGTGCCATATTCTAAATAGGATGCCTAGTACTGTTGTGAAGTCTAGTCCCTATGAAATATGGAAAGGCAGAAAACCCAACATAAGTTATTTCAAAGTGTGGGGGTGTGTGGCTTACTTTCGGGTTCCTGATCTTAAACGGACTAAGTTAGGGGCTAGAGCTATTAAAAGTGTATTCGTTGGATATGCTCTTAATAGCAAGGCCTATAGACTTCTCGATTTGGAGTCTAACGTGATAACTGAATCCAGGGACGTGGAATTCTTCGAAAATACGTTTTCAAAAGATGTTGGAAACGAATCTGTGCCACTCCAAATTGAGCCTAGAGGTCCTATAAGGCCGGTTGTGGAAAACGATGTTCCTAAACAACAAGTTGAGCCTAGAAGGAGTACTAGACCAAGAAAAGAGAAAAGTTTAGATAAAGACTTTATCTCTTCTGATGCTTTATTATTCTTGGTGGAGGGGGACCAAGATAATAAAATGGTAAGTGAAATACCATATGTATTTTCACTTGAGACGGATCCTAAAACATTTTCAGAAGCTATGGCTTCTCGAGATGCTTCTTTTTGGAAGGAAGCTGTAAACGATGAAATGGATTCGATCTTGGGTAATAATACTTGGGTATTAGCAGACTTACCTCGTGGTTCTAAACCCATTGGGTGCAAGTGGGTATTTAGAAGAAAACGAAACACTGATGGCATTATCTCAGCTTTTAAAGCTAGATTAGTCGCCAAAGGATTTAGACAAGTAGAAGGGATTGACTACTTTGACACTTATGCACCGGTGGCTCGAGTTGCGTCCATTAGAATTCTTCTTGCTTTAGCCTCTCTTTACGATCTGTTTGTTCATCAAATGGACGTAAAGACAGCATTTTTAAATGGAAATTTAAAAGAAGAAATCTATATGGAACAACCTGAGGGTTTTATAGCACCGGGAACAGAAAATAAAGTGTGTAAGTTAGTCAAATCCCTGTATGGTCTAAAACAAGCACCAAAACAGTGGCACGAGAAGTTTGACACTGCTATCTTGAAATTCGGATTCAAGTATAACAGTGCTGACAGGTGCATTTACTCCAAAAGTACGGCTGACTATATGGTGATAGTCTGTCTATATGTCGATGATATGTTGATCATCGGAACGAATATGATTGGAGTAAACGAGACTAAAAAGTATCTATCCTCGGTCTTTAAGATGAAAGACTTAGGTGAAGTAGATACCATTTTAGGCATTAAAGTTAAAAAACATAGTGGGGGTTTTTCACTAAACCAATCTCATTATATTGAGAAAGTTCTGACTAAGTTTAATCACCTCGAGATCAAGGAGGTGAATACTCCATTTGACAATGGACTGAAACTTAAAGAAAATACTGGTAGAGCTATTGCACAGCTTGAGTATGCAAGTGCCATTGGAAGCCTTATGTACGCAATGCATTGCACTAGACCAGATATTTCATTTGCAGTTTCAAAACTTAGCAGATACACGAGCAGTCCCAATGCTGATCATTGGAAAGCTATTAGTAGGGTACTTGGGTACCTTAAGAGAACTATTAGCTTTAGTTTGTTCTATAACAAATTCCCTAGTGTGTTGGAAGGGTACTCAGACGCGAGTTGGATAACTAGTGTGGGAGATAATAAATCCACAAGTGGGTGGGTTTTCACTCTTGCCGGTGGGGCTGTTTCTTGGGCAAGCAAGAAACAGACAATAATCTCTCACTCTACCATGGAATCTGAGTTCATAGCTTTGGCACAAGCTGGACAAGAGGCTGATTGGGTTAGAAATATGTTGTTAGACATAGATCTATGGCCGAGTCCAATGCCTCCAATTTCGTTGTATTGTGACAGCGAAGCTACGCTTACAAAAGCATATAGTGGTACCTATAATGGTAAGTCTAGACATATTGGTCTTAGACATGCATTTGTGAGACAATTGATACAAGATGGTATCATAACAATTGTCTATGTAAGGTCAAATAAGAATTTGGCTGATCCATTTACTAAGCCTCTGACGAGAGACTTAGTAGCTACAACTACTAGAGATATGGGACTTAAACCACCCGAACCATAAGTGATGGTAACCCTACCTATAATCTAGGTTACCCCTGGTTATAGGTTCAAAGGGAAAAACAAGTCACGAGTTGGTTAAAGCTATCAAAGTGGTCTCATATGTAGTAAAAGATAGCTCAGTGAGTTGCAAAGTGACAAGGTTGAGCTATGCTCTTAACAAAATGCTGCACTAATGTAACTAGTGCTCGAGAAACATTTTGCCTATATGAATAAGAAGTGAAGCCGCTTCTTATAGAGAGTTGTGGTTTACTCTCTTAAAGGTTCATGAAATGGGATACGGCGTATGGCTTTATAAGCGCAAAGCAGTGGAGTGCTTGCTGTATGAGAAAGAAAACACGCGTGTGATAACTCCGATTGCATCACGAAGGAGTTGAGGTTCAATCTACGGACACCGTCAACTTCGATGCAGTTTTGAGTTATTTACACTAAGGGAAAGGTTCAATGTTCATCACACCTTCCTCTAGGCATGTGATCTTTGACAATATCTTCAGGGACTTGTCTGGCAAAAGAGTAGTTTTCCAAACAAGTGGGGGATTGTTGAATATGTTGTGCATATATATATAATTAATTGTTGGAGAATTAATATATATATGATTAATTGTCGGAGAATTAATCAATAATTATGCAAAGGCATATCAAGAGTTGTTTGGAAAAATGTGCATTGGTTTTTGTGTCCCACATTGGAAAAATAACACTAAGTAGGCAGCTTTATATATTATAATGCTGTATGTGTTATTAAATTATGGGACCCAAGAGAGGACTAATGGGCTCACTCGCGGTGCGGTGCACCGCACCGCCCGCGCACGCGCACGCGCGCGCGCGCGCGCGCACGCGCACGGGCTCGGGACCGGGACCGGGGCCGGGGCCGGGCATGGGCGAATGTGGCGTTTGATGGCGCACTTTGCACTCCCAGAGCCTTACTTTTTGAGCCAGAGCCGGCCTAGTCCAAAAGTTTAGACTTTTGAACCAATGTCCAGATACATCCAATCAGTCCGTTGGCATCTGTAACAGCTGAGTAGTGGGCATTCATTGGGATTGAATTTCAGGTCATTACACCTGAAATTAATCCATTCAATATTCCTACTGCAGTTTTATTTTTGGCCAACACTTGAGAGCTATAAATAGCTCCTTCCCTCACCTGAAACAAAGACAGCAAAACTCACCTGAATTGTGGCAAATTGCTATTGTCTGAATTCATCTCTTTCCAGCTTGACATATATCCTAAAAGTAAATCGTCTGCAACCTTTAGCAAACTCAGAGAGTAGGGGCGATTAACACTTTAAGGACAGGGACTACCCGTGTCATTCTGATCCCATTTCTCCCATTTTCTCAACAACAATAAATCCACGAGTTTTTTTTATGAAACAATGTTTGTTTCATAACATGGATTGCACTGCTGCTTCATACCATAGCATGTCATGACTTGTAATTAACATGTAACATACGGGAGTTTTCATGATATTATTTTTGGCTATTAATTAATACTCATGACACCTACTTCAAAGACAACATTGTAGACGCGATCCAATAATATTAAGTATGCTTTAAAAAATAATAATAATAATAAGGTAAAAATGCATATTTGGTCCTATAAGTTTGCAATTTTGGTAATTTAGTCCTGTACGTTTCGAAATTTACAATTAAATCCTATAAGTTTGTAATTTTGGTAATTTTAGTTCTGTTCGTTTTGAAATTTGCAATGAAGTTTGTGCCTGAATTCAGGCAGAGACACACTCTTCTTTGTTTGAGCTGCTCCCATGCACGCGCGCGAAACTGAAGATCTCACTTGTCCTGAACTGGAACAAGTACGTAGAGATTTTCGTGTGGCCGTAGTTGTCCGTCTTTAGTTTACCGGCCGATAAGATATCTGAGATTGACCAATTAGTTGGGTTGATTTGATAATTCTTTTCTATTAAAAAGGAGTTAGTTGTCGAAGCGAGTCACCTTCTTATAGGTTTCGCTGGACGAGATAACATTTTTATTTAAATAAAATTATGTTTTTTATTTAAGTTTTCTTTTATTAGATACCCCACATGTATAATAATTTTTTTATATAAGTCAGATTTTTTTATCATGTCATCCCGTCAAGTCAGCAAAGAAATGAGTCACGTGGCCAATTTCGTTAACTAATAAATTTTCCTACAAAAATCGGACATAAATTGTTAAATTTTAGAACTTACATGACTTAATTGCAAAATTCGAAATGAACAGGACTAAAATTGCCAAAATTACAAATTTACAGGACTTAATTATAAATTTCGAAATGAACAAGACTAAATTGCCAAAACTACAAACTTATAGGACTAAATTTGCATTTTTACCTAATAATAATGCGCGAGCATTTTGGAAATTAGATTATTGTAAAATTATAAGTCCAAAGTGAACGTTTTTGCACTAACCTTTGTCGATATTATACTCCAAGTACAATTTCAGAGTTACCTTTTTGGAGATTTAGGTTGTACTTGTTTGAGATTTTTCTTTTTTTTTTTTGGTTTGAGTTAGCTGATTTGATTATTTTTAATTAAGTATTTATATAGTATTATAAATTTGCAAGGTCAATTTTATATGATCGGATATATATTTCAATAAAGCTAGCAATGAAACTTATAATGTTTGCAACTACATAGCCGTACAGGACATGTGCCGATTAGACCTAACTATACATATGTGGAGCCATTTGCCAACAATTAACCCAATTAAATTGACCGGGAATTCCCGAAAACTTACTAAATAATAAGTCCAATTCCTTTTAACTCCCCATTTTCAAAAATGATGTATTAAAACTCAAGAATCGCGTATCTAAAACCCCAAATGATGTATTTGAAATACAAGGAAAAAATCATGTATCTAAATTCCAGAATCGCGTATCTAAATTCCAGAATCGCGTATCTAAAATCCCAAATGATGTATTTAAAAATGGGGAGTTAAAAGGAAGTTTTCAAACCCATTGGGAGTTTTCAAAAATTACCCCTTAAATTGACAAACATATAAATGGAGTTTCTCTAAAGTCTTATCAAATCATTATGGCTGTTGCCTGTTAGGTTTTGTTGACATTAACACACAAAATTAATTATAGCTTTTGATCACAAAAGATGGGCAACCATGGTTAGTCGAGTTGAAGCAAGTAATTAGAATCGCCAACATGGATGACTCACATCTAAGGCATTTTATTTAATTGATTACAATCAGTTTCATTTTGTTCCAATAAATTCAACTAATTATACATCTTAATTGATCTATGTTTTGTTAAAATATACATCAGTTACATCACAACGTATAACGCTTATTATATCATCAATTTGACACAATTGTGTTCGAGTGGAAATTACACATATTATCATTGCAATCATACAAAGGATCTACGATTTTCAATTTAGGGAAAAATGAACAAAAGAGATGATATTAAAGAAATGTTAGGAAGTGATACATTTTTCTCAAAGTACTAAACCTAAGTAATCTATCAGATTACATGTTGAATCGTCAATCTCCTAAAGAATTATATTTATAGAGTAAGAGTTAGGGTTGCTACTTGCTAGCTTCTAATCTCTTAATTGTATAATTAACTTGATTCCTTGTCAAGATTTATCTGGATTTGGATAATCCGACAGTAATCTTGTAGTCAAGAGTTTATTTTTACAAAAAACCCTGATGCTTTGTCTTCAAATCTAATGGGAGTCAGCCTATTCGTGACTCCTATTGGACCAATTATTTTGGGTCGACTAATGAGACACCATCCAAAAGAGCTAAAAAACACTTTTTTACCTTAAAAATTGAATGTCCAACTTCAACGAGGGAGGATGAGAGAAATATTTTATTTACTAATCGAAAACACTTGTTTTCTTTGTCAATTAATAAAAACAAATAGATTTTTTTTGCAACAATTAAAAGAAACCTAATAATGGCAATACAAAAAAATCAAAGAAATCATAAGAACTTTTTTGTTATATAATTTGTAGATTACTAGATTCTTGAAAAATAATAACTGAAAACAATCTTTTTTTAATTTTTTAATAATTAACCATATGTTCAACATTAATATTAATGATTCGGATATTATTTGTGATCTGTCACCATACCATTAACCATATATGATCTTGTTGCACACTCTGATCTAGATTCTAGCTTATATATGTACTCTTGTCCTGAATGGCCGTTATTATTACCCAATATTTTCTTCGTAGTCCTGTTTGGATAGATACACATGACATGTTTGGTTGCTTTCTTTTTCTACGCACCATGCATTCAAAAGTCAAGCTCCATGGCTATTGCTTTCTCATGAGTCCCATCTGTGTCAATTGTTTCTTCGCATTTAATTCAGAACCAGATATATCAAAAGGGGAGAATCCCAAGCAGCACCTATCAAGATTCTTGTTTTGGTCTCCGATTGGAGTTACAAATAGACCATGCCTTTATAAGTTGGAAAATTATTGGGTCTACTATGTGTTTGATGCTTTGACAATGACGAACATGATAGCATCCAAAAAGTACTGTATCCCTACCCTACCTTCATCCTTTAGTACAATGTTTGTGGCTGCTCTAATTAGGTCTACTTAAATTCATGATGTGCATGTAATCAAGATAGCAGAACACCGAATCGTTGATCGACACTATTTAATGGTATACAAACAATGTTTATTCCCTTACCATATACCAATTGAAAATTAAAGATCACTTAGTTTAGTGGAAATAAAATTTGGGTTCGAGCTATAATCTTGTTTGTGTTAGGAGGATCGCCTTCATATCAAAGATTTGCAATACCCGAACCGGAGAAATCCGAGCAAAAACGAATAAGTTCTTAAGTTATAAATGGCTAGCTAACAGCAATGTAGGCGTGGCGTAACATAGTACACTGAAAGTGCCTTTTTCCAGGAAATGAAATATGACCCCATTTATAAATGCATGATGAATCCCACTCAAAGTTTAGAGATAAGCTATGATGCACGGATACGGACACGGCGACACGGACACGACACGACACGGATACGGCGACACGGATTTTTTCTTGAATTTCCCACGTGAGGAGTGTCGGACACGGTGTCGGACACGCGTGTCCGACACGACACGACACGGCAAAATGATATTTTTAGGAGTGTCCGTGCATCATAGGAGATAAGAGATCAAAGGATTATTAATATACACCAATTAAACTATCAAATTATATTCACAAATAAAATTAGCCATAACCTTATCCTAATATATGGCCTGTCACTTCATTGTCTCTTGTTTCGAATCATGGATAATTAAAATTCTAATGCATGCATGGTTGGATATTTTGCTGAGAAAATGACATAGAACTTTTGAACAAAAATCCGTGTTATTCCGCACTCAAATAATGTGATCCATGGAAGCATGCACGAGCCACAATGGTACAAGTATGATATGATACGTACAAACGCAATGTTATTTTTTAATTTCTTCTTAAAATTACATTTATATCAGTTGTCTGAGACTAGTGTTCGTTATAAGATGATACAAAAAATGGTATTTATAATAGTATCCGTGATTCAAAAATTAAACATAAGTAGGAATCAAGCCGGCTAGACATCAATTAATTAGGAAACTAATACAACATTAATTATTTTTTTTAATGCGTATTTTTTCTCTATACTTCAATTTGCTTCATTATTCAACTAATTTAAAGACAAAACATAAGAGTTAATTATAAAAATATATTTCCATTAAATTTAAGATAATAAATGTGTAATATAATCAACATATATATTCACTTAAATTATGAGGTTTTCTTTGAAATTTTTTTTACAAAATCTTGAACAACTTTTAGTAATCTTCAAAACGGGGACACTTTAGTTATTAAGATTTAAGTCGTGAAGGCCCATCTTAGTGGGCTTGTTCTCAGTCAAGTAAAGGTTGAGGAACAGAGGAAGTGGTTATTCCTCGAAAGGCCCAATAACTATCAACTTTCACATAATGCTCACATTGTAAACCTTGGGCGGCTTGGGCCAACTTCAAATGCTTCTGTCGATGATACCAGTTTGGTGCGGCGTTAGTGCGTGATGCTATATTAATTTAATCAAAGGACTTAAATTTAAAATTTTGAAAATGCATGTATTATTTGTAAAAAAAAAAGTTATATTTAAATAGTCCGATCGGATTTGAACTCAAATAAATGAGTTATAAAAAAGAAAAATTCAAATATTTTTTACCCGAAAGTATGGTGCAAGTATTTGCATTAATCCTTGGTTGCTCTAGGCATTTGACTTTAGAAGATCTTGGTATTAATTAATCGGAGAAGTTTGCTTATTATTCCAATAACAAACTAGATTTCAAATTAAATTGTGACTTAGGGGGCCTCTAGAATGTTAATTAATCAGTATTAACTATTAACCAACCCTACCCACACAAGCAATGTTTTCAAAACCGGACCGGACCGGCCGGTTCGACCGGTTCGACCGGTGCCTGGTCCGGTCCGAACCACCATGCAAAACCAGTGCGAACCGGACCGGTACCGAACAGTAAAAACCGGCCGGTTAACCGCCGGTTTTGGCCCCGTGAACCGGACCGGACCGGCGGTTCACTCAATTTTCAAATTTTTTTTTTTTTTTTTTGAAAAAACTTAAAATTCCCACATCCTTTAACCTTTTTTGAGTTTTAAAAAATATTTTTTACACACTTACAATTCCCAAATCCCAAATTTAAAATCACAGGCCTCAAATTAGACGTTAAACACTTGAATATGACTCTTTTATTCTAAAATTGAACTATATTATATATTATATTTTTAATTTTAGCATATTATTATATATATATATTATTAAAAATAATATTTTTATTTATTACGTCATACCGGTTTGACCGGTGGTTGAACCGGTCGAACCGGTCCGACCGGTGACCAGTAAGGCTGCCGCTTTGACCTCCGGTCCGCTTTTGAAAACATTGCACACAAGTTACTCTAGCTAGTGCTGTAAAGTATTATATTTTAAAGAAAACTATCCTCATATTATGCTTATTCGGTATTTGAATTCGGAAAAAATCGAATGAGAAACTAATATATATATAAGTTTAAATCTTGTGGCTACGTAGAAGAAGGTACCATTAAATAAATTTGTAGATAAATGTTATAATTGAAAGAACAAATAATGCATGTGTGGTATTTATTTCTGAACGTGATGATAGCATAGGCATTATTCGTCAACCTTTTCAACCTAGGAAGCGGTACAATAACATATCTAGCTACCTAGATACTTCAATACACTTTATTGGTTGCTACCTATATATCATTATTAGCTGCAATCAATTAATAACACTTAACAAATTTGTATAGTCCAATTTAGTAAAATTTGTTCATGAGTAAATTTACTCAACTCATACAATAATTCTAATATTAATTTTTGTGGTTATTATCTAATTTTTACCACACAATTGGTGCGTGTCGATCCCTCCGATTCTATTATTTTTTATACATAGCAAAATTGGAACCCTAAATAAATCAGAAATATGGAATTGCTGATATTATATTTGCCCTAAGCTTTCCAGAGCTAGGGTTGAAATTGTAGTTAATTTGTCGAGCTGTCGCAATTAAGGATATGGACCATATATGTGCGAGAAAGCTACCTATATATGTAAAAGTATTTGTGAAAATATTAAATATAGAAGAATAATGCATGCATGTTCTCCTTTCTAAATCAGTAAATCTGTTACTAATTTCTACTAATGGATAAATTTGATGACCCAAATAGATCATGCATCCAATATGTATGGATACAAACATGACATAATACGGATACGCCGATACATTTTTTTTTTTTTTTTTTTTTTAAAGTCAAACCCCCTCTGATGGTGTCCAAATCTGGGTTGTGTGCTGGACTGCAAATTGGGACTCCCAATCACCCAAGATATTTATAAAGTGGGGAGACTTCGGTGCTTTCCTGAGCTGAAAAGAAGGGACAAACGTGAACTCAAAGACCAGAACGGGGGAATGTGGGGGGTTGAACCCCGTTTTGACACTCCAACGCTCAAGTCAGCAAGCTAGGGGATGAGAATCCGTTGAAAGTGAGGAGTTTAGTGCGCAAAGGAAAGCTTACCTCCATTGATGATGGAGACCGGTTTATATAGGGCAAGGATGATAGGAAAGGGATACACCAAAACCGAGTGTATGCAGCGGAAATTAAAATCCCTTTCCAAATGCCCAATAAACAATCAACCAAGTATGCCCAAGGATAGAAAAATAATCAACCAAACAAATCGAGAATAGAGACACGAGAATTTTAAACGTGGAAAACCCCTTCAAAACGAAGAGTAAAAACCACGAGGCCTACGAGACCCAAAAACAAATCCACTATAATACGAGGCAAAAATTACAGCGGTTCAAACACCAATAAATCTAACTCCAAACACGAATCAAACACCGATTCGATCCAAAACGAACAAGAACACAAAAGGAGAAAAGAACCCAAAAATAAGCCGAAAAACGCATCACTGTTCACGCACCAAAAAAAACCTGACTTACAGAGCTCCAAATCCGATCTCCACCGTTCACTTTCAAGTTCGATGAGTTAGGAAGTTGCTGTCCAAAAATCAGCTCGATCGGACCACAAATGACCTCCCGATCGTCCGCTCGAAGTTGCTGTCGCTGCCCAGAAAACTGGACAAAAAGTGCAGAAAATTTCCTCTCTCTTTCACGTTAAAACACAGCTGCTCCTTTCTTATACCAAAAACAAAGTCAAACCCTATTCAACTAAAAAGAGTATTACATGGGCTTTAATTTAAATTTTAATTGGGCCAACAAAATATATGTGCATATGGGCTGGACCCAACAAATCTCCCCCTCCAGCCCAAGTCGAGGAAGGAGACAAACCACCATTTAATCATTCAAACTTGAGACCTGCCATCCCGGCACAAACCTCAAGTTTATCACGACTCACTACCTTTGTCAACATATCAGCACCGTTGTCATCAGTGTGAATCTTTTCAAGCTCAATCAACTTCGAATTCAAAACATCTCGAATCCAATGATACCTCACATCAATATGCTTCGACTTACCATGAAAACTCGAATTCTTGCTGAGATGTATTGCACTTTGATTATCACAAAACAAAACATACTTCGACTGTGAAAATCCAAGTTCTTGAACAAACTTCTTCATCCAAAGTAATTCTTTGCAAGCTTCAGTTGCTGCAATAAATTCGGCTTCTATAGTAGACAAAGCAACACATTTTTGCAGTCTAGATTGCCAAGCCACTGCTCCCCCTGCAAAAGTAGTCAAATAACCAGAAGTAGACTTTCTCGAGTCCAAATCACCGGCCAAATCTGAATCTGTATATCCAACTAACATCGGTTTCCCAGACCCCAAACAAAGCTTCAAATCTGTAGTGCCGCGGAGATATCTCATAATCCATTTTACAGCATTCCAATGCTCTC
Organism: Lantana camara; assembly: GCA_037501455.1. NCBI lineage: Eukaryota > Viridiplantae > Streptophyta > Magnoliopsida > Lamiales > Verbenaceae > Lantana > Lantana camara. The sequence goes on from JAZIFV010000400.1 coordinate 22,434, forward strand.
TACCCGGATTTAAGAGAAACCTGCTAACTTTGCCAACTGCATGAGCCAAATCCGGTCTCGTACAAACCATGGCATACATCAAACTTCCAACCGCGGATGCATAGGGAACACCTTGCATGTCCTTCTTATCTTCATCATTAGAAGGAGACTGTGCACTACTCAGCTTAAAATGTCCATCAAGAGGAGTACTTACAACTTTGGCTTTATCCATATGAAATCTCTGAATCACCTTCTCAATATACTTCTCTTGAGACAACCACAACTTCTTGGCATTTCTATCACGAGAAATTCTCATGCCAAGAATGTGCTTC
>JAZIFV010000403.1:7500-10000 GCA_037501455.1 Lantana camara
TAGATAGTATGGTAGAAAGATTCATCGATTTCTACCATACTATCTATCTCTTAGTCTATAAAGTTGCAATCTAGAATGAAGATAAGGGCTTAAATTTCTATAGATCAATCTACAATATTCTCTTCATATCATATAGGTGTATATTAATTCGATCTATTGGATGGAATTGACCTAATACCCAATTTGCTACATCTATTTGTTCCGATCAATCTGAAATGATTCTTATCTTAGGATGCGAATCCCCCCTTTTCCTAATAAGGAAGAGGAAACCTCACCGATTTTTAACGCCCGAACCATGAGTGAAATAGGTCGATAAGGCATAAATCGCCTTTCTCAAATTAGAAACCAAGCGGTAAATACCCAATATGCAACTCGCCCGAGGCAAGATCTCATTATTGGATAGCCTCTCGTTAGACAACCACTACCTCTATTTCTATTCTCATAGAAAGTGCGTATACACTTAACAAAAGGACTTCTTCTTTAAACAGTAAAGAAGGAAAGAAATCAAAAAAAAGGGGTCCGGCCTTACTCAGTATCCACTCAGTATCCAGCTATAAAGATAGTAAGAGCCCCATTCCATTGATTGAAATAGAAAATTTCGGAAGAACTTTAGGTTGGAATAAATTTCCAATCATCTGAATCCCTTTCTTTTTGAAATACAAACATGGGAATCGCCGAAATATCTCTTTGGTTGAAAGAGTATGATTGAGATCATAGATTATTTCATTGGAGTCCATGGGATTCGAAATTCAGAGATTTTGATTTTAAATAGTTCAAAGCGCGTTGCAGAACGATCTATAAAAGAATTGATACGGTTTGATTCCTCAACTCAATTAGTAGTACTTCTAGAGCCCACTTCTTCCCCACACTACGAGTGAAAGGGAAAATGTAAAGACTACCATTAAAGCAGCCCAAGCGAGACTTACTATATCCATGCGAATTATGTCCCCTATCTCTATAAATACGAAGGAATTATTCCATTACTCCTCACTAATAATAGTGGAATCAATGGCGCATAGTCAAAAGGGATTCTGACCGAACACTATTGAGAAACCAATCCAATAAATCGATTATGATTTCGAATCAGGAAAGATTAAACACAAACAAAATAGGTAGTAACATCCCAAGGGAATGGGAATATGTAGGAATTAGAATAATAAGGCCTATTCTTTTTTTGTTTTGTTGACCTTGCTAAGTAAAAACAGAAGGGGACAAATCACTAAAAAAGAGAAATCACTATTTATTACAGACCTCTATTTACCCATTTGATCTAATCCGTACCTCCTTTCCCAATTATCGCTGTGAAAGAGGGGGCTGGCCCGGGGTTGCCGAAAATAAATTCTTTCTTTTTGCTCCCCTTTCTATAAAAGTCAATTATCCCTCCAATCTAATATTGATTGGATACCTGACCACTGCGAGATTCTCGCGAGTCCGTCGTATAGAAAGCAACTTGCGACCCTTTCCAAAACTATTAATTGAGTTTTCCACCAGGCTCTACAATCTGATTCAAGATCCAGTCATTAGACATTCCCTTAGTAATATTAGTAATAGAAGGGAATCATGAAGTCTTGATAGCCCCTCTACCAGTAGATTAGACTGTTTCCTTGAATCCTAGAATCGAACGAGGATTCACAATCTTTTCTTTTAGAAAACCTTCCGACCCCATGCTTAGAATCAAACAAAGTATTAAGAGTCAGTTTCCTCTGCTTCTACCGGGGAGAATTCCGCAAGTTCTTAGAAGAGAAGAAGAGATTTCGAGTTTTTTTGTTGATCAGGCGACACCCGGATTTGAACTGGGGAAAAAGGATTTGCAGTCCCCCGCCTTACCACTCGGCCATGCCGCCAAAATGATACAAAATAGATGCAAATTTTCCCGGATTACTGAATTTTTATTGTACTTGCATTTTGACTCCTGTTTTCCTTAATCCTTTTCTTTCCTAAAAAAAGGACCCCTTTTGGTTGGATTTGATCCATCCCTTTCATTGATTGTATAGTATCTGAAAATACACAATGCTAGAAACAATCTCTCGCTGAGAAATCAAATGTGTACTTTCAGCCGACAAATTGGAACCATTAACTGTTGACCGCTTACTTCGAATTTATGAACGATTGGGAATTTGAATCTTAAATTGTGTTTTCCTAATGACATAAGAAAATAGAAATTGAGACAGAACTCATCGGTATTGATTTTTTCAATCAAAAAAACCTTTTCAATTTCAATTATAACAAAACATATGAGTATATGTAAACCCCATACCATAAATTCTTCTACAGAGATCTATTATTTAGATATCTTGTCGATAGAGAATTCTCATAAAATTATCCTACTTCACTCCAATCCAATTTTGCATTGAATCGAAATGCTCTTTTGATCGAGCACGGCCGGGGCTGCCCCGAATAGGACCGGCAAGAAAAGAGAAATCGGATATTATAGCTATCTGCACACGTGTTTAATAAATGCAATTCTTCTTATCCACCTCAAATCGTATTCGACTCAAAA
>JAZIFV010000040.1:80000-85000 GCA_037501455.1 Lantana camara
AAAAGGCATCCATCGAAGGGTTGCAAGCAGGTTATATTGTGAGTGTAGGTTGGGGATATGTAGCGGCTGACAAGGTTTGGGACCCTCGATATCTGGTTCGCTCCCTTACATCCCGGAGTTAAGACACTCAGAAAAACACTCTGCTCACGGAGTGGACGCCGGGGGAGTTGTTGTCCGGCACCACTGTCGGCCATCATGTACAAGAGGGGTGTTCCAATAGCAAGGCTATTGTGACAGTCCCCAAAATGTCCGTCAATTACCAAAGTTACAATCTAGCAAGTCCGGATCCTTGCAAAAAATTCCGAGAAGAAAGGGAAGAAACAGTTGGTAAGGGAAGGGGCTGGTTGATCCTTGCAACAAGGTACCAAACTGAGCAAAAAGCAGTAGGAAGGCAATGGAATGAGGGGTTGGTTGAAGAGTATTCACAGTTGGAGAGAAAGGGTTGGGGGAAACAAGTATTGGTGTGTATGTTGGTTGGAAAGAGGTTAAGGTAAAGAAACAAAATTAAGGCCCATGAAGCTGGTAATTTAGGCCCCCAAATTGAACAAAGATGCAGGCCAAAAGGAAAGAGAAACAAAGTTCCAGATAAAGGTGCAAGTGGTGCGAATGTAAGCAGGGGAGGGGCATATTCAGTAGATCATGTAGATGTTGTTACAGATACAAGTTCGTGAGCTACCATCCTAAAAAATACTAAGGAGCAAGGCCCTAACATTTGCCTGCAAGTATCTAGAAAAGTATGTTTAGCAATGAAGATAATTCATAATGAAATGAGGTGGGTATAAGCTGTACAAAACCGTAAACATAAGGCGTTTAATACGTGCAACAATGTCCTTATCCTGAATGATGGTATTATCAAGGACAAGCTTGTTCCTCCCTTCCCAAATTGCATAGATAGTGCTGCATAGGGCTAGTCTAACGATCTTTGATTTTGGCCTCGCCCCCGAGAACTTATTTTTAATGACTCGTGATGCACTAGAGAGTGTTTTCATAGCAAAGGGAATACGGCACCAGCCTTTGATTTGCTGCCAGATCCGAGATGTGAAGGAACATTCAAAGAACAGGTGTTTTGATGATTCATCTTGACTCTTACAAAGGGGGCAAGTGCGAGGGATTTGGAGGTAGTGCAGCATATCCAATGTTGGTAATCTTTCACGAAAGGAGAGCCAAGAGATGAAGCTCAGTTTTGGGGGAATGTATGATTTCCATATCATTGCCATCCAAGGATTTATATTACCTCTCTCTCTGAGTAGGTCATAGATCTTGTTGGAATTTAGATCATCGTTTTGGAGGCAGTTTCTCATGCCCTGGATGGCAGTTTGAATGGAACCAAAAAGCTGTAGAAAGGAGTCCCTAATGTGGCCTAATTTTTTGAACAGTGGTGAATCTCTAGGCTTTGGTGACCATTCCCAAATTGTTTCACCATTAAGAAAGTTTTCATGGACCCATTTAACCCAAAGAGTGTCTTTCTTTTGATGAATGTCCCAAATGTTACAAGCTAAGAGGGCAAGGTTCCAGGTACCTGCATCTTTAATTCCCAGCCCACCTTCGTGTGTGGGTTTGCAAACATCTTTCCATGCCACCTTTGCTTTTCGTCCGCCCCAAAGGAAATTTCGGCATAGTGATTCAACCTTGTCAATGATAGCTGCCTGAATTGGGAATGCTTGGAGCCAGAAGGATTCTACTCCTTGGATGACTGATTTGATAAGCTCAACCTTTCCTGCATAAGAGAGAGAGGAGCTTTTCCATGAGTTCAAGTAGTGTTCAATGGATGAAATAAAAGGTTGAAATTGGGCTACCGAAACTTTGCTTGGGGCGAGAGGTATGCCTAAGTAACGTGTTGGAAAACTTCCCTGATTGTATGGGGCTGTACAAAGAATTTCAGCCTTCTCTGTATCGTTCACTCCAGCCATGAAAATACTAGATTTATTTGCATTCACCAAGAGTCCTGAAGCTGCTTTGAATTCTTCAAGTGTTTTGAGCAGAATCTCGACCGAGATCTTATCCCCCCTACAAAAAAGCATGATATCATCAGCAAAAGCTAAGTGGGAGATATTAAGTTTCTGGCATTTTGCATGGAAATTAAAATCTGTGTTGTGTGTGTTTCTGATGAGTAGACGGGACAGATATTCAATACACAAAATAAAAAGAAAGGGAGAAAGGGGATCCCCTTGTCTTAAGCCTCTCTTGCCATCAAATTTCCCATGAAGTTCCCCGTGAACTGCCACTGAGAAGGAAGCTGTGGTGACACACTCAAGTATCCAGTCTTTGAACAAGATGGGAAATCCAAGTGCTGTTAGTAATTGTCCAAGGAAGCTCCAGGAAACCGTGTCAAAGGCTTTAGATATGTCCACTTGCATCATGACCCGAGGTGTACTTCTTTTGATGTTGTATCCGCGGAGAAGTTCTTGTGCTAGAAAAATGTTGTCCTTCATTTTCCTTCCCGGAACAAAGGCTGCTTGGGCTGGGTTTATGATATCCTTTAAGATGGGCTGTAGCCTTGATGCTAGGACTTTGGAGATCACTTTGTAAGTAGTGTTTAGACAAGCAATGGGCCTGAAGTCTTTTACATCAGTGGCTCCAGTTTTCTTGGGAATTACTGTGATGGCAGTATGATTGAGCTGTTTCAAAATTCGACCATTGGTGAAGAATTCCTTAATGGCCTGTGTGAGATCTGATCCAATGATTGCCCAGGATTTTTTGAAGAAGCCTGCTGTGAATCCATCTGGACCTGGAGCTTTGTCGTTTGCTATAGAGAAGAGGGCCGCTTTAATCTCCTTGTCTGTGATAGGCAATATGAGATTTGCAGCTTGGTTAGGGGAAAGGAGGGGACCCAATGCTGCTACATCTGGATTTAGGGGTTGTGTTGGGGTGTATTGGCCAAAGAGACTTTCCAGGTATGATGAAAAACATAAGCCAACCTCCTTGATAGATTCGGTTTTGGTGCCATCTTGTTTGATCACATGAGTAATTGCTCCCCGGGACAGATTTTTCTTTATGATTGAGTGGAAGTAGGCTGTGGACTTGTCTGTGGAAAGGATGTGTTTGGCTTTGGCTTTTTGTTGGAGGAAGGATCTTTCTGCGTTTTGGAGAAAGAGGGCTGTTTTTCTGGCCGAGTCTACTTGCTCCGCAATGTGTGTGTTATGGGGCTGTTCAATGAGTTTGGTGTACAAGAGTTGGAAATTAGTGGTGGCGGTTTTTGTTCTAGAGGAGATGTGGCTGAAACATTCATTGTTGAGAGCTTTTAATGGGATTTTAAGGGAATGAAGCTTCTTTGTAAAAGTGAATTGTTTTCTTCCACTATAGTTATGATGCCAGTGCTGCTGCACAATATGGAGGAAGGAGGGGTGGGTTGTCCACATATCAAAAAACTTGAAGGATTTTTTGGAAGGGATTTCGGGTTGTTGACAATTGATTATAATGGGGCAATGGTCAGAGACTGGTTGCATTGTGAGAAAGTTTGCGTGACATTTGATGCCCTTTACTGCCCATTGTTGGTTAAGCATAACCCGGTCCAGTTTGGAGAGGAAATTCTTCTTGTGCCATGTAAAGAACTCCCCAGAAAATGGAGCATCAAAGAATCCCAACTTAGTCCTGAAGTTGATGAGGTCTTGCATGAGGTAGGCGGTAGGAGGTTTACCTATTCTTTCAGTAGCATCACACACACAGTTGAGGTCACCTATGATAATCCAAGGAGCTGAATTTGGGACATTCAAGTTTGCCAAACCTTCCCAAAGAATTCTCCTCTCCATGACAGTATAGAGCCCATATGCAAAAGAAGCATAAAATTCCACATGTGAGATACGGCATTGCAATTTCGCATGGATAAATTGAGCAGAAATTTCCAATATATTACAGTTAACATAAGCACTGTTCCAACATAGAGCAAGCCTCCCATTGGGTATAACATCAAAATTGTGCGCAACAGTCCAGTTTGGAAGGTAATTGTTCATAAAATATTTCAAGGCATCAATTGTTAATTTTGTTTCAATCAAACAACTTACGTTGCATTTGTTCTCCCGGATGAGTTTTGAGACTGCATTGCGTGTGGGTGTGCAGCTCAGACCCCTTACGTTCCAAGCAGCAATATTCATTGGTGGATGTTGGAGGTATCGGCGCCTCCGCCGCTCATCGTTTTGGATTTGCTTCTTTTGGATCCTTCCTCTTTTTGTTGTTGCAGAGGTTCCATTAACAGGTTTTCTTCATCCTCTGAATCTAAAGCCTTGTCATGCAGTTTATCAATAAATTCTCCGTCAATTGCTTTATCTGGAGAGTCAAAGCAGATATTAAAACCACCAGGTTTGGTGGGTTGAGGTGAGGCGGGTTGGGTGGAAAGCAGGTGAGGATAGTTGCTGGTTTGCAAAAGGGCTAATTTGGGTGCTCCAAATTTGTCAAATTCCACAACGTAAAGGGGTTTTATGGTTTGTGGTTTTAGTTCAGGCAAGGGATGGGGGGGAGCTGCTGGAAAGGAGGGCTGCGTATCATCGATTGTGGGAGCTGATAAGGTGAGATGTTCAAGCTTGTTTGGAGGTAGTATGGCAGGTTGTTCTCCAACAGTGGGTGCGGGAGAGGGGTTGGGGAGGGGAAGGGGGGGTTGGGTAGAGGTTTCTGCAGTATGTTGGGTTTGCTTGGGGGGGAATTTCTTGGAAGAAGGGGGTCCGGATTTTTGAGGGACTTTCCGAATCATGATAGGGTCAAGTTTCCCATCCTTATCTTTGAAGCATTGCCAAGGATTATGCCCATATTTCTCACAGAAGCAGCAATAACAAGGGTAGGTTTCATATTCAACTGGCAAGCTAATAGACTTACCACCAGGGAGTGTGCATTTGATGTCATGGGAAGGGGTGGAGGCTGCGTTGATGAGGATCCTGAATCTGGCATAACAGTACCTTTCCCCTTCCGTTGTGGTTTCATCCGCATACAGTGGAGTTCCAATCCGTGAGGCAATCATGTTGAAAGCTTCTTCATGCCAAAGTTGGGGTGGGATGTCAAAGATTTTGACC
>JAZIFV010000040.1:97500-102500 GCA_037501455.1 Lantana camara
GAGTATTGTCAACAACCATCTTTTGCAGCCCTGAAATGGACTGCTCAATGCTCCCAAATTTGTGTACAAAGAGATCCCTAATAGAAGCAATTTTTTTGAGAAGTGGAGAGTCCCGGGTATGTGGTTGCCAGGTCCAGATTGAGCCGGATGCGAGGAAATTGGAATGAATCCATTGGACCCATAAAGAGTCCTTCAATCGGTGTATATCCCAAATGTTTCCCGAAAGGAGTGCAAGGTTCCAAGTGGAAGCATCCTTGATTCCCAAACCACCTTCAGCTAGAGGTTTACAAATGTCCCTCCAAGCAACTCTAGCTTTTTTGCCACTCCAAAGAAAGTTTCGGCAAAGACCGTTAATTTTGTCAATAATCGTGACTGGTATAGGAAATGCTTGCAACCAAAAAGACTCCACACCTTGCACCACTGATTTAATAAGCTCCAGTTTACCCGCATAAGAGAGTGAGGAAGTTTTCCAACTCTTCAAGAAATTTTCAATGGAGATAAGTAGCGGCTGGTAGTGAGCTACCGAAATTTTGTGTGGAGCAAGAGGAACACCCAAGTACCTTGTGGGAAAAGTACCAATTTGGAAGGGGGCAACAAGCAGAATATCCCTCATCTCGTTCTCCTTGAGACCTGCCATAAAGATGTTGGATTTTTCAGGGCTAACTTTGAGACCCGAAACCAGTTGAAATTCATTAAGGGCTTCCATGAGGATTTTGACCGAGATGACATCCCCTCGACAGAATAACATCAAGTCATCGGCAAAAGCAAGGTGAGTTATGTCCAACTTCTGACATTTGGCATGGAAATTGTAGTCGGAGTTGTGCGTTCTGAGGTGAAGTAGACGGGAGAAGTATTCAATACAAAGGAGGAAAAGGTAAGGGGATAAGGGATCCCCTTGGCGAACGCCTCGTTTGCCATCAAATTTTCCATGTAAAGTTCCTTGGAGGGCAACCGAAAAAGAGGCAGTACGAATACATTCCAAGACCCAAACAACGAACTGTTTTGGAAAATTGAGGCTGATGAGAAGATCTTCCAGAAATGTCCATGATATGGTGTCAAAGGCTTTGGTGAGGTCGAGCTTCATCATTATTCTAGGGGTGCTTCTTTTAATATTGTAACCACGAAGTAACTCTTGAGCAAGAAAAATGTTGTCTCTCATTTGGCGGCCCGGAACAAAAGCAGCCTGTGCGGGATTGATGATGCTTTGCAAAACAGATTTAAGGCGGTTGGAAAGGATCTTGGTGATGACTTTGTAGGTAACGTTGAGACAAGAGATAGGCCTGAAATTCTTGACATCCGTGGCACCCTCCTTCTTTGGGATAAGGCTAATGGCGGTGTGATTGATTTGTTTGAGAAGGCTGCCATTCTCAAAGAACTCCCGGATCGCGTTGCTAAACTCCACTTGGATTGTAGGCCAGCTTTTTTTGAAGAAACAAGCTGAAAAACCATCTGGACCTGGTGCCTTGTCGTCACCAATGGAGAAGAGAGCTTCTTTAATTTCTGCATCCGAAAGTGGTTTAATAAGGTGTTGGCTTTGTTCCTCCGAGATGAGTTTGCCTTGAGCAATCACAAGATTATTCAAAGGGGCGGTGACAATGCCAGTTCCAAATAGACCTTTGAAATAGTCCACAAAACATGCGCCCACTTCTTGGATAGAGTTAGTCAAGGAACCATCAGCTTTGATAAGGTGCGTGATTGCCCTTCGAGTTTGATTTTTCTTGATGATGGCATGAAAGTATGCAGTGGACCGGTCTTGTTCCATGATATGATGGGCTTTGGCCTTTTGTTGGAGAAAAGATCTTTCCGCTTCTTGGAGGAAAATGGCTTTTTTCCTTAAACTTGACACAGAGTTGGCCAGCAGGACGTTGTCCGGATCAGTTGTGAGCTTGTGAAATTCCTCTTGGAAATTAGAAACCGCCAGCTTAGTGCGAGATGAAATGTGACTGAAATCTTGCTTATTGAGCTGCTTGAGTGGTCCCTTGAGGTTGTAAAGCTTCTTGCATAGGATAAACTGGTGCCTTCCATGGTAGAGATTTTTATGCCAAGATTCGGAGACAATGGAAGAGAAAGCTGGGTGTTTCGCCCACATATCCAGGAACTTGAAGGATTTTTTTCCTGTGCAGTTCGAATTGAAGCAGGTGATAACAGCGGGGCAATGGTCTGATTCGGGCAGCCTAGGGAGGAAATTTGCTCGGCACAAGGTGCCTGAAGCATCCCATTCCTGATTGATCATCACTCTGTCCAGTTTGGCAAGCTTATTTCCCCTTTGCCAAGTGAATAAATCTCCAGAATAAGGGGCATCATCAAAGCCAAAAGTGCTTCTGAAATTCACCAAGTCCCTCATAGAATACGCAGAAGGAGCAATGCCAATTCTTTCGCTTACATCGGCAACGCAATTGAAATCACCCACAATGAGCCAAAGTGAAGAAGGGGGAACATTGAGTCTTTGCAAGTTGTTCCAAAGTTGTTCTCTCGCCGAGACGGAATAAAGACCATACACAAAAGAGACATGAAATTCAATATGGGAGGTGCGGCATTTAACAATTGCATGGATGAATTGTGAAGAAATATCAACGATGTCACATGCCACATACGAATTATTCCAACACACTGCTATCCGTCCATTGTTAATCATATCAAAGTTATGAGCAAAATGCCAAGAAGGTAATTGACTTCTCATGAAGAAATTAAAAGTATCCAAAGAGACTTTATTTTCGAGTAGGCAACTTACGTGACAATTATGTTGACGCAGGAGCTTTGAAACCGTTTGTTGCTTTTGGGTACGGTTCAAACCCATGACATTCCAAGCAAGCAACTTCATGGGGAAACCGAGGAGGTACCGGCGCCTCCGCCGCTCTTGGTGAGATCCTGCGCAACTTCTGTTCGTTTCAGTTGAGATTGTGGCTGATTCTGTTCCAAATCAGCAGCTTGTTTGTCAATGAATGGATGCTCCTGTAGAAGGTTCTCTTCATCGTCTGACTGGAGTGGTTGTTCATCATACCAAATGTGGGTGTTGATATTGTTAGTGGTCTTTGTGATGACGGCACCCGCTTCATCATACCAGGTGTGCTTGCTTACGGACTGGTTACCCAAGGCTGATTTTGGACAACCAAACTTGCCCACATTAACCACGTTATGGGGCTTGTCCATTGCGGTATGATTAGGCCCTGAGTTATTTTTCTGTGGTGCTGGTCTGGTGGCTTGCCTCCACTGCTGCTCCATCTTCTTGGGCAATGAAGGAGCTTTCATGGCGCCCTTGTTGCTCGGAGCTGGTTTAGAGGGAAGAGCTGAACGTTGCGGGACCCTACGAGTCATGATGGGCGCCAGCTTGCCCTCTTCATCCCGAAAGCATTGCCAAGCATTATGACCATGTTGGTTACAAAAGCAGCAGTATCTTGGAAAAGATTCGTAGGTGACCGGCAACTTAAAATTTTTTCCGGTAGGCAAGGTACAATTAATATGGTGCAACGGTGTTTCTGTTGCGTCAATTTCCACCAAGAATCTTGCAAAGCAGTATCTTTCTCCAATTGCCGTTGCATCGTCGGTGCAAATAGGAATACCAAGACAAGAGGCGATCAAGCTAAAACCTTTGGCGTGCCATAAGGAGGGAGGGATTTGCTCAACTTTAACCCATACCGGCTTTTTTAAGAATTCATGCTTGTCGTAAGAGAAATCTTTGTCCGCCTTTTTGAGTATAAGAGAGACGTTCCCAATGAGATATGGGCCTCCTTGAAGGATTTTATCGCAATCATCTTCACAAAGAAATTTAAAGATAATCCAGCCGCGAAAATTTGGGATGATTTTAATCTGCACATCGAGTGACTTGACAAACTCGTCAATGGCCTGCATACCAGGGAATCTACCTGAGAAACAACCAATGAGGCAATGTCCCCAAGTTTCATGAATCGGTTTGAGGTCCTCATCTTGGAGCTGCAGTCCAAGGCGATTTACGGGAACTTTTTTAATGTTGCAGCGTTGAATTGAAGATGCCTTACTGGTTTGTTGGAGTATATCAGCAAAAGTTTTTTGGTCTGACTTATTCTCTTGTGGAGGAGGGTTTGAGGGAGCCAGCATTCCATTGGATTCCGTATCAGAGTTGGAATCTTCTAGGGTGGTATGAATTACTTCCTTACCCCTCTGTTTGTTGCAAGGAGATGGGGTGGAATCCGGGGTATCTTGTGGAGAAAGATTTAGTTGGCTTTTCAATGCATCAGTATTTGCTTTATCACAGCAATTATCTCCCTTACCCAAAGGTACAACTGATGCGTTGCTGTCAGTCAGCTTTTGTGTATGAAAAGGAGCGTTGACAAGGTTGTTGTTACCAACTTTTTCCTGACTTGGCACCCCATAGACTGAATATACCTCTGTTACTTTTAGATCACCAACTTTAGCTGCCGCAGAGGTACTTTTTAAGGAAGGAGAAGCAGCTGGATTAATGGAAGGATTGGACATATTCTCGGGTACAGCAGAGGCAGACTTTTCATGCTTTAAAGCATGAATTTTCAAATTAGTTTTGCTGCTCTGTTTTCCCGTAAAAAATTTACAAGTGGCCTTGACATCAGCCCTAATGCTGGCCCCATCACCCGCCAAATGTGAAGAGAGTGCCATGTTAAGATGTGAATCAGCTGGCACCTCAGCAATTGCATCCACATCAGCCATGGAGTCAGCAACCCTTTCTGTGCTGGAGAGGGATGAAGGTTTCTGGGCTTCCTCATCGCTGGAAATATGAAACTTTGAAGTTGTACGAGAATCTGGGGAGGAACTTGACTCACTAAGGGCCAAAGGGACAGATTTTCTGTAACCAATAGGAGCATATGGGTTGGTGATACTCAAGGAATTCGTAGCAGAACTGGAGCTGGTGTCCGAAATAGCTTTTTTATTTAACTTGGAGTTAGCCTTGCTCGCTTGTGTTCCAGATTTGCTAGAATTTTCGCTGGCTTGGAGCTCAACCAAACTGGAATTGTTCTTAGTAGCCTGTTGTAATCTACCTCTCTTACCCA
>JAZIFV010000404.1:0-21023 GCA_037501455.1 Lantana camara
TTATCATAGTCCATAACTGAAAGCATCTACAATTAAATTAAAAATAATACAAAACTCCAAGAATTAAGTACCATGTTAAGAAAATAAAGTATCTTATCAAAAATAAATTTTTGCATATGAAAATGGAATAATTAAAGACATTTCAAACATTTTTGATCGATCTAAGGAGTGAACAAAAATTAGGGAGTAAAATAAAAATAAAAATTTCAGAAAAATTCTCTCATCAAACAAACCATTTTAATTATAATTTTCCCCATTTCTTGTACAATACAACTCCACATGAACCATGTTAAGAAAATAGAGTATCTTATCAAAAATAATTTTTTGCATATGAAATGGAATAATTAAAGACATTTCAGACATTTTTTATCGTTCTAAGGAGTGAACAAAATTTAGGGAGTCAATAAAAATAAAAAATTCAGAAAAATTCTCTCATCAAACAAACCATTTTAATTATAATTTTCCCCATTTCTTGTACAATACAACTCCACATGAACAATATATATATATTTACATATATATACCAGATTTGTATCAACTTATCCACTCCAACAAAGGAAATTTCACCAAATTAATTACAAAGAATCAACATGTTCATAATTATTCTGTATTTTCTCTCTTTTCTGCTCCTTAAGCCAAGAAATCCCTAAACCATTTCGCAGAATACTTTGCATACTCTTCGTCATCTTGTCATTGTAATCGACATAGTATAATCCAAATCTGGAACTATATCCAGCTCAACCACTCCCCGTTATCGAGCAATGACCACACGAAGTAGCCCTTCACGTTGCAACCATCTTCTCTGCGTATGCATGTCGTGACATTTAAGTAGCGTATAGTTGGAAAACTGCAAAGAACTAAAAGGTAGTTTAAATTGCTGCTAAAAATTTACTCGACAGCAGCTAACAAGTTTGTCAGATAGTCGTTATGGCAATTGATCCGCTTCTGATCCTTAAGGGCATCGCCAATCCATGTGAATAGACTGTTTCCATCGTCCATTCCTGTGATTTCAAATGTCAATTTGTTTTAGGGATAGTTAGATTGGCCTAACACGAGGTTTTATGTAATTACACAAACTTCCCTTATGGTTTGAAAATTTACAAAAGCTTCCCTTAGTATATCCTGGGATTTAGCCTAATGTCTGTTATTATAATCGTGAATTAAAACCAAATATTTATGAGTAGATGTCAAGGGTAAAGTAGGGATGAAGTCATCAAAATCAATTGATATGAATGAAATGTAAATGTTTGATAGGGGAAGTTTTTGTAATTTATAAAACCCACGAGGGTAGTGTGCGTAATTAAGCCAAACTTTAGGGTACGACAAAAGTACATTCCATATTTTCATAGCAGAACATGGAGCTTCTGCGAGAAAGTTAACAAAATCATCTGAAAGAGAAAATCTAACACAAAAGTGATTCTTAAAATCACAACCACTAATAACTTTTATTACCATTTTCAGTGATTATTACGAGAGGGTTCCCATAATTCTGCCTTATGTAATTCATCAAGCTTCTTATCCCACGAGGAACGATGTATAATCAGATAGAATTTGCCTGCAATCAAACATGAGTCAAGAATAGCTTTCAATGAGATTTACTTGATTGTTGCTTGAGTGCATACCCTATCTGATATGGCTTTCCCGTTTCGAAATGCTGCAAACATGCATCAAGAATATCACCCCATGTTAGAACCTTATGATAAACACACGAGAAACGAACAATCACAGAAGAAAAGCAAGATAGATTGTGAACATACGGAGAGTCAAGGCTCCGGAGTCTGCAATGGAGTCATTTAGCAGAACACCAATAACATTCGTGTTGTTTGCTCTTGCATACCACGTAGTGTAGCGATTTATGCCTATGAAAATCAAATGAACTGCGTCGATTGAGCCTCAGGGTACCGTGGCAACCGGCTCCCAATTCTTGCTCTCATTGAGCTTGGATAGTCCCCTAGAATTATAATGGCTCAAGAAACCTGAATTTTAACCTATAATAAGCAACTAAGACGACAAGAAAGGAAGAAAATAAAGTGATACAAAGAAGCAGGGGAGTGGGTAGCTACCAATTCTCAATATTTGAAAATTAGGAAAAAAAAAAAAAAAGCTCAAGATCTTTTCCGGGGGCCAATGGCCATAAAATTCAATTTTGGAATTAGTTTTAACTGAAACTTCTATAGGTTGTTTAAGAAATCAGAAGTTGATAAAAATTACTGAAACCTCCCTCTCAAGCCAACTAACAACAGCACATTTAGTAACTAATTCTGCCACCGAAACTAGTGATCCCTAAATCTTACCAATCCAAGTGAAAATCCATTGCTCTTCGTGTCGCTTCAACATCGGCCGAGGAATTCGATGCCGGTTCATACCAACACGAGTCCAATGTTATACCGATCGATCCATGTTGCTTCTGCTGCACAAGTAAGTTTGCCTTTTCACATCTTTAGTTCAAGACATACGTTAATAATGCTGCTTCAAACACGTCAGCATAACTCATACACAGCAACTTCCAATTATTCTTGTTCTGAAAACCTGGTATTTGGTCTTGTAAATGTCCACAACAGCTGCGATAGAGAGAAGCAGACTGTGGCCGACTATATAAGGCTCGTTGCGGAGTTCCCTCCCAAGCAGAACACGAGGCTGGAGCAACGGCCCGGGGCATGAAGACAGACATCATAGCCCTGCACGGATATAGTGTGTGGCTCGTTGAAAGTGATTCAGTTCTTCACTCTGCCACCAAATTCCTTGAAACATGTTTCAGCATACATTGCATAAACGAATAAAATGTGGAACTCAAGACTAGACTTGAGGGGTCATAGACGGCGGTGCACTACCCCGTGCAGGGAACCGGGCTGGGGATCGCCGACGGTTTCATGTCATTCTTGGCATTAATTTTGAGAGAAAATGATGGTTTTGTTTTCATGTTATTACATGCTTTGAGTGTAAGAATTTTTTGTTGGACTTATATTAATTGATGATTGTATTAAATAAAATGGGCTAAATAATACAGTTAATTGGGACAAGATTAAATAGGCTCATTGATTGACCCACTTTCGATAAAGGGCCTGATTTAATAGACGTGGTCCGACAGCTGGTGTAGGCCCACTCTAGAAAACCCGTGATGAGAAGGCCTCTAGGGATTTATATATCGTGGCTAGGTTCTCTCTCCACTCCACGTTCTGATATTGCTTTCCCATTAAGCTGTCAACTGCCATTGTGAGAGAAGGAGAGGAAGACCTAGGTTGAGGTGTTGATTTGGGGATTACGAGATATCTAGCCAAAGAAGTCGAGCATACCAAGTGAAATTGCCCAACAAGATCGGTAAATATCAGGTTCAATTCAATAGGCGAAAATCAGGTATATCTACACTTTCAATTATATCGGTGTTCTAAATTTATGATATAGATCTTGACTAAAATATCTTACAGTTGGTATTAGAGCTAAACATCAATGAATTTAGAACCCTAATCGTATTAATTGCATTCGATATACTTATTCCATCGATATGTCGGCTCTGATTTTTGAATATTTTGCGCTTTCAATGTAGCACCCGAGCGTAAGGTACCACATCCCCCGCACCGAGACCCGACCCGTATATGAAATGGAAGTCCATACACGTGCCAAATCCACGGCGAACGGGGACACAACACACACGCTATGCTAGGCGGGACTAACCCTTAAACCAATCAGTGCAAGAATCATAAAATCAGAGTTAAATAAAATTCGCGGAAGCAAGAACTACATAGCATATACAATGAGCCAGCAAGCTCCAAAAATAGATATACAAAAGTATTCCATAATTCAACGGCACTCACGGCCTACAAAAATCATGACGCTCCAAACCTAAACTAAGATCATATACAAAATATCAATGAGAGTATGAATATGAGTCAAAAGGAAGTGCTAAACATAAATGCAAGACCTAGACGACTTGTATTCCCGCCTAGCACTCCTATTCCTGCACAAAACAACTGAAAACAACCGGGTTCAGTCTAAAAGAGACTGGTGGGTATAAAAACAGGGCATAAATATATAATATCGCATAATTTAAACACATACATGCAAGCCCTAATCCCGTGTGAAGTTTAATAAGATTTACCAAGTGGCTAAAACAAAAGGAAACATCAACGGGATTACGACGTTCATATTCATTCATAATTGTTCATAAATATTCATAAGGGTTTATGGCCCGGCGAGTGGGCGTGCACAATCTCCAACCTACTCCTCGTGTAATCATAATTAATTATTCAATAATTCATTATCATACATAAATCTTGTGTGCTCATAAATACATGATCATAATCATTCATATATCCCTTTTTCCTCCGGGTGGTGGACGGGCTTGCAAGACCCGGCCACCGGTTCATACATAGGCCAATGGGGGTACATGAATCCCCCAAGGGCACTCAGCTCCCATTCCCCGCTAAAACTCCTAGCGAGGGCCGGTATCACCGTAGTTTGGTTGGGACTAGTATATGGGATCCCCGTCAGCCCTTGATTCCTCGGTTAGCCACATACACTAAGTCCCGGGGCCCGTGCAATCATAAATCATAAATATCTCGCCAAACATAAGGTAGGGTTCATAAATAAAAGAAAGGGGTCATACGTTTGAAATGATTTACCCGAATTGACTCGATATAAATATATATACGATTTTGGCTTAAAACTTTGCACATAAGGAATATATAAGGTTGTTTTAACTAATAGAAGAAAAACCCACCTTCAAAAGCGAAAGAAAGGTACAAGCGTCTCAAGGCTCGCCCTCGTCTCCGACCAAACCCGAATCTGTGCAAAATAAAAGGTATGAGACTCAATGACCACATATGACGCTCGGCCATGAAATGAATATGACGTGAATGCATAAATGATCATGTCATATCATAAAAATGTTCATGTGCACGATTAATAAATTTAAAACATATAATCATTCATTTGCTCATATATTTCATTCAATTTCATAAGTTCATATAAATTTCATAAATTCATAATATTCATAAACTCATAATTCATAATTCATATCAATTAATCTAACATTCAATCAATAAGCATATCACATATAATATTCATAAATTCATAACTTCATAATTCACATTTAGGAATGAAATAAATAAAACGTTCAATCAAGAGTCAGTCGAATAAATACGCGAAATAGAATTAAATTAATTTCAATAATTAAATTAAATCAAATAATATTTAAAATATAAAATAAATATATAATAATAAACATATATAATATATAATATAACAACTTATATATACATTATATATATATATATACTCACGCACACACACACACAAACATGCATGCATAATATATATATACTACATGCATGCTTAGCCTAATATACAAATATATATAACATATAATGTAAACATACATGCAAACACACACACAACGTACACAGCCATGCATGCATTCATACACAATCACACACAGTATACAACATATATATATATATATATATATAACAACAGCAGCAGTAACAGAGGACGCAGAAAAAAAATTCAAGAGAAACGGGGTGACACCCCCGTGTCACCCACAAAGCTTATACCGAGACACCCCCGTGTCTCGGTACAGCAAGTCCGGACCAAGCTGCACCCCCGTTCCTCGCTGGAACGGGGTGAAATGACACGCCCGTGACAGCAGCAACAGCAGCCTCTGTTTCTCGACAGCAGAAACGCAGAACAGAGCAGCCCAAGTGCACGAGAAAGCAAGCAAAACAAGCAACAAAATAAGGCATGAAAAGCAGCATGAACACAGCTCGAACACACCCACAAGGCTACGAAAACTGACAGCAAAACGTGAAGGAAATACAGCAGTTTTTTGACAGCAAACATCAAGCTAAAACCGAGCAAATCTGGAGGAAAAAAACAGAGCATGCGTGAACTCAATCAATCCGATTTCATTCAGGTCCAAAAGTCCATCAAATGTGCAGCAAAATATCCTATATTCAACACATAATCAGTTCCCAAAAGTGATCAATCAAGACATGAAGGTGTACGTGACATATACGTGGGATTTTCTGAAAATTGTCATAAATGATTTATCATAAATTCTTCAACAACCATGTAATCAATGATCATAAATGAAATGAGGATGTCAAAACAATCATTCTCATGCTTGGAATCGATCAAAACCGTTAAGAATCGAAGGAGATCAAAAATTTGCTCAAAACTTTCATTTTCGGGAAAAATGTTCAGAAATGATTACACCAAGCTCAAAATCATGAATGAAAAGATGAAAATGCTCAGAATTAATCATATATTACAACCCTTAACTTACCTTGATGATTGGTTGAAGTTTGGATGAGATTTGAGCTCCAAAATCTCCAAGGTTGAAAGGTTACGGGTCTGGAATTCAGAACAGAAGCTTTGGCTGAGTTTTGGGGCTTGTGTGAGGATAATCTCGGTTAGGGCTTATTATGTCATGATAGAGGGTTGAGTTAGGGTTTCAAAGAATCCAACCATGGTTAATTTGGTTATGGTTTGTCCAAGATATGGCTGAATTAATGCAACAAGGTCAAGTTGGTCTCCGTTTCGTTTTTCGGTTGGATTTCGGAGTTTCAAATGAATTAGGAAAATTGTAAAGCTAAGTTTACTGAACTCGAATTTTCGTTACGAGTTCAGCGGATTTGACGAAACTCGAATCCGAGTTCCCGAGCTCAAGATATTAAATTCGGAACCAAGGGTACGCTAATTGCTCGTTAGCTCCCGTTTTGGTTCCTCAAATGAAATTAAATTCGTTAACCTATCAAATGAATTCAAAAACGTAAATTGGGTATAAAATCATGTTCATAACACATATATGTACAACATATTACAAAATCGTGGCAATTTGATATCATATCATATAAGAACGAAGCACAAAATAAACGAACAAACCTAATCATGCAATTCATGCAAAATGTATATAATTTCCCATGCACAAATATGATTTGCATGCATGCATATTAATCCCATGCAAAAGTGATGTTCATGCATAATTTGTATATTATCCCACGTAATATATATATATATATATATATATATATATATATATATATATATATATATAAATAAGTAATTAATTAAAACATGATTAATTAATATAACATATAATTAGTATAATCATTAAATTAATATTATAATAATTAAACACATATATATATATACATATAATTACGAAATACATATATATATAATTAATAATATTAAAATAAAATATTATAATATAATATAATAAAATAATAACAATTATAATAAAATTAAATATAAAACACGTAAAAACAATTAATTCGCGCAAATTAGCAAACACATACATCGTACCTTTACGTCCGAGAAATCGGGGCGTTACAATCTCTCCCCCTTAAAAGAATCCGTCCTCGGATTCACTGCTCGCTCGGAAACAGCTCGGGGTGAAACCTTTTCATCTTATCCTCCGTCTCCCACGTAGCCTCTTCGGTTTTATCACTTCTCCAAAGAACCTTGACTAGTGGAATACGCCGATTTCGAAGTTCCTGAAACTTCCGATCCAAAATCTTAATCGGCTTCTGAACGAAGGTGAGATCCGGTTCTAATTCCACTTCCTCAACCGGTAGAACCTCGGACTCATCTCGATAGTACTTTCGGAGCTGTGAGACGTGAAACACGTTATGAATTCCAGTCAAATTCGGAGGCAAATCCAAACGATAGGCCGTATCCCCAATCTTCTCCAAAATCTCATACGGTCCCATATACCGAGGGTTTAACTTTCCTCCCCGTCCAATCCTTGAGAATCCTTTTCGTGGGGAAGCCTTTAAGAAAACCCTATCTCCAATCTCAAACTCCAAATTCTTCCTCCGAAGATCTGCATAACTCTTTTGTCGATCCTGAGCAGCCTTCATCCGTTGTCTAATCATCTGGACCTTATCAATAGCCTCTTGTACAGCCTTAGAGGGTTTTTCCTTCTTTTCCCCTCTTTTAATCCCTTCTTGCTTGGTCCAGTTCCATTCTTCCAAATCAAAGAACAACGGTGATCGACACTTACGTCCATACAGAGCTTCATAAGGGGCCATTTCAATCGAGGCTTGATAGCTATTATTGTAAGCAAACTCAATTAACGGCAACTGTTCATTCCACGAGCTCTGAAAGTCCAATGCACATGCTCTCAATAAATCCTCCAGATACTTAATTAACCTTTCTGATTGTCCGTCGGTCTGAGGATGGAAAGCTGTGCTGAATTGAAGCCTTGTCCCCAAACACTTCTGTAATTCTTGCCATAACCGTGAAGTAAATCTGGGATCCCGATCCGAGACAATGCTAACAGGTACACCATGAAGCCTGACAATCTCATCATTATACCTCTTGGCCAATTTACTCACCTTATCGGACATTCTGATAGCCAGAAAATGAGCTGATTTTGTCAATCTGTCCACAATAACCCAAATTCCATCGAAACCTCCTCTCACTTTTGGTAATCCAGAAACGAAATCCATAGCTATTTGTTCCCATTTCCATTCTGGGATAGGTAATGGTTGAAGTAGCCCCGATGGCTTTTGATGTTCTGCCTTTACCACTTGACAAGTCATACAATGCTTCACGAAGTCGATCACATCCCGTTTCAATCCATTCCACCAATAGAATTGCTTAAGATCCTTATACATTTTGTTCCCTCCGGGATGTATCGAATAACCTGACCGATGGGCTTCCTCAAGAATAATCCTTTTTAACTCTTCCGGGACAACAACTCTATTCTTGAATCTTAGAAGTCCCGTATCATCAAACCCAAACGGACACTCTGAATCAGCTCGAGCTTTCTCGGCTAATTTCTGAACCTCGGAATCAATCCTCTGAGCATCAAATAATCTCTGTTTAAGATCTGGTTGAACCGTAATGTTCCGAACACTAGCCCTCAGTCTGAACAACTCATTCTCATCTCCAATTTCCACTTTCACATTGGACACGCTAGCTTTCCGACTAAGCGCATCCGCAACCAAATTGGCTTTGCCGGGATGGTATCGGATTGTACACTCATAATCCGCCAAAAGTTCCATCCAACGCCGTTGTCTCTTATTCAATTCCTTTTGCGAGAATAAGTATTGGAGGCTCTTGTGATCGGAGAAGACCTCGAATGAAATTCCATAAAGATAGTGTCTCCACTTACCCAAAGCAAAGATCACTGCCGCTAATTCCAAATCGTGAGTGGGGTAGTTCTGTTCATGCTCTTTCAATTTCCTTGAGGCATAGGCGATCACTTTTCCATTCTGCATCAACACACATCCCAAACCTTCCTTTGAAGCGTCCGTATAAACTGTGTATCCTTCTGTACCTTCGGGAAGTGCTAATACAGGAGCGGTGGTCAACTTCTCCTTTAAAAGTTGGAAACTAGCCTCACATGCCTCGTCCCACTCAAACTTAACCGCTTTCTTAGTCAATCGAGTTAAAGGAGCCGCAATCTTTGAGAAATCCTGAACGAATCTTCGATAGTAGCCTGCCAAACCCAAGAAACTCCTTATTTCTGAAGCATTTTTCGGGCTTTGCCATTGAATAACCGTCTCAATCTTAGAAGGGTCTACTTCCAAACCTTTCCTCGAAATAATATGACCCAAAAATGCTACCCGATCAATCCAGAACTCGCATTTGCTAAACTTAGCAAACAACCGATGTTCCCTTAAGGTCTCCAACACAATTCTGAGGTGCCTTGCATGATCCTCTGGAGTTCTCGAGTAAACCAAGATGTCATCGATGAAAATTACCACAAACTTATCCAAATAGGGCCGGAAAATTCGATGCATCATATCCATAAAAGCAGCCGGAGCATTAGTCAATCCAAAAGGCATCACTACGAACTCGTAGTGTCCATACCGGGTGTTAAATCCCGTCTTCGGAATGTCCTCTTCTCGGATCTTCAATTGATAATATCCTTGTCTCAAGTCCAATTTTGAGTAAACACCCGATCCTTGTAACATGTCGAATAAATCCTCAATATGGGGCAAAGGATACTTATTCTTTACAGTCATCCGATTAAGCTCTCGGTAATCTATGCACATTCTTAAGGTTCCATCCTTTTTCTTAACAAAGAGAACCGGAGCACCCCAAGGTGACGAACTTGGCCGAATATATCCAACTTCGAGCAATTCCTCCAATTGAATCTTTAATTCTTTCAACTCGGCCGGTGCCATTCGATACGGAGTCTTAGAATACGGTGTGGATCCTGGATGTAAATCAATAACGAACTCGATCTCACGGTCAGGTGGTAGAGAACTCAAATTCTCCGGAAACACATCGGAGAAATCCTTAACGACCGCGGTATCCTCCAACTTAACTTGATCTTTCGGTCTATTAAGAAGGTAAGCAATAAATCCCGTTGCTCCTTCTCTCATCAATTTGTGAGCTTCCATATAAGACAAGAGAGATACCGTTCTTGATCCACTACCAATCACCAATTCTTTCCCCAAAATCACCTTCTTCGCAAAACAATCGACATTGGCCCGATGCCTGAACAACCAGTCCATACCCAAGATAACTCCATACCTCTTCATGGGCATAACAATTAAATCAGCCGGATACTCTCTCCCTTCAATCAAAACCGAACACTCCCGAACCAACCGATCTGTCTGAAGACTCCCTCCAAGTGGCGAACTCACCAAATAACAAGAAGAAAGACAGATAACAGGCAAGCACAGAGTGGCAACTATATCACAAGAAATAAAGGAATGCGTGGCACCCGGATCAAAGAGTGCATGAATGCTCATGTTATGTATGCATAGGGTACCTTCTACCACGGCTGTGGGATCAATCTCTGCATCTTGTTCCTCACCCTCGAGGGCGTAAGCACGAGCTTGGATCATTGGCCTTTGAGTTCCTTTCTGAACTCCGGGGTTCTTGTAGGGACATGTCTCCGCCATATGATCACCTTTTCCACAAATGAGGCACAAATTCAACCTTCTCCGACAATTATTGTAGGTATGAGTCGGTCCCCCGCAATGCATACATGGAGGTACATCCGGGCGTGAATTTGTAGGTGCCGGAGCTATAGGTAGAGCCTTTGGTCGAGTCGGTACGGCCTGAGAACCTTGTCCTCCAAACCTAGGCTTCTTAAACGGACCCTTAGGAGGTAGACTAGCTTGAATCATCGGCCTCTTTCCCGAATTCGATCCGGATCCTCTTCCCATAGGAGCTCTAAACATCGGATCCTTCTTCTTGAATTCCTCCTCTTGAACCAAAGCCCTTTGCACGGTGTCGGCAAATGACTCGAAATTGTGCCCCGCTTGCCCGTGTCTCAAGTCCTGTCTCAATCCCGCTATGAACTTCCTTGCTTTCCTCTTCTCATCCCGGGTGACATGAGGAGCATATTTCCCAAGTCTATTGAATACGGCGAGGTATTGAGTCACCGTACGAGCCCCTTGCTTTAATTCCATGAATTCTTGCTCCTTCCTCTCCCTTACCACTTCCGGTACGAAGCATTCCCGGAATTCTCTCTTGAAAACCTCCCAAGTGATTTCCTCTCCATCTACTTCAAGCTTCTCCCTTGTTCGTTCCCACCATTCATATGCATCCCCATCGAGTTGGAAGATAGCAAATTGGGCCTTCTCTTGCGTACTAAACTGTCGGACCCCGAATATCCTCTCCAATCTTATCAACCAACCCTCCGAGACCGCGTCGTCAATAGAACCAGAAAACCGAGGGGGGTTGTAACTCAGAAATACCCCATGCGAGTCTCTATTGTTATTATGATTTGGTGGAGGAGCTTGTTGTTCTGCTTGTGGTGGTGGAGCTTGAGCTCTCCGATGCTCTACATAATTGAAAACTGCTTCCATGAAATTCCCCATATCCATCGGTGGTGCTTGTGGTTGGGGTGGAGGCGTAGGAGACCGATCATGATGACGACGGTGTCCTGGAGATCTCTCACGGTGTCTACGCGGAGGCATTCTGTTCAAGAAACACTGAAATGCATGCTATTTTTAGTCCATGCATGCAAGTGCAAGCAATTCGATCAAAATTCAAGATTTAAAACACACAAGCACGTAAACAATGCATATGCATCACATTGACAAGTTGTTCCTAAAGCCGAACGACCTAACTGACTCAACTCGACACTAGAGCCCGGGTTTTGCAACCCTAAGCTCTGATACCACTTAAGGATGTAGCACCCGAGCGTAAGGTACCACATCCCCCGCACCGAGACCCGACCCGTATATGAAATGGAAGTCCATACACGTGCCAAATCCACGGCGAACGGGGACACAACACACACGCTATGCTAGGCGGGACTAACCCTTAAACCAATCAGTGCAAGAATCATAAAATCAGAGTTAAATAAAATTCGCGGAAGCAAGAACTACATAGCATATACAATGAGCCAGCAAGCTCCAAAAATAGATATACAAAAGTATTCCATAATTCAACGGCACTCACGGCCTACAAAAATCATGACGCTCCAAACCTAAACTAAGATCATATACAAAATATCAATGAGAGTATGAATATGAGTCAAAAGGAAGTGCTAAACATAAATGCAAGACCTAGACGACTTGTATTCCCGCCTAACACTCCTATTCCTGCACAAAACAACTGAAAACAACCGGGTTCAGTCTAAAAGAGACTGGTGGGTATAAAAACAGGGCATAAATATATAATATCGCATAATTTAAACACATACATGCAAGCCCTAATCCCGTGTGAAGTTTAATAAGATTTACCAAGTGGCTAAAACAAAAGGAAACATCAACGGGATTACGACGTTCATATTCATTCATAATTGTTCATAAATATTCATAAGGGTTTATGGCCCGGCGAGTGGGCGTGCACAATCTCCAACCTACTCCTCGTGTAATCATAATTAATTATTCAATAATTCATTATCATACATAAATCTTGTGTGCTCATAAATACATGATCATAATCATTCATATATCCCTTTTTCCTCCGGGTGGTGGACGGGCTTGCAAGACCCGGCCACCGGTTCATACATAGGCCAATGGGGGTACATGAATCCCCCAAGGGCACTCAGCTCCCATTCCCCGCTAAAACTCCTAGCGAGGGCCGGTATCACCGTAGTTTGGTTGGGACTAGTATATGGGATCCCCGTCAGCCCTTGCTTCCTCGGTTAGCCACATACACTAAGTCCCGGGGCCCGTGCAATCATAAATCATAAATATCTCGCCAAACATAAGGTAGGGTTCATAAATAAAAGAAAGGGGTCATACGTTTGAAATGATTTACCCGAATTGACTCGATATAAATATATATACGATTTTGGCTTAAAACTTTGCACATAAGGAATATATAAGGTTGTTTTAACTAATAGAAGAAAAACCCACCTTCAAAAGCGAAAGAAAGGTACAAGCGTCTCAAGGCTCGCCCTCGTCTCCGACCAAACCCGAATCTGTGCAAAATAAAAGGTATGAGACTCAATGACCACATATGACGCTCGGCCATGAAATGAATATGACGTGAATGCATAAATGATCATGTCATATCATAAAAATGTTCATGTGCACGATTAATAAATTTAAAACATATAATCATTCATTTGCTCATATATTTCATTCAATTTCATAAGTTCATATAAATTTCATAAATTCATAATATTCATAAACTCATAATTCATAATTCATATCAATTAATCTAACATTCAATCAATAAGCATATCACATATAATATTCATAAATTCATAACTTCATAATTCACATTTAGGAATGAAATAAATAAAACGTTCAATCAAGAGTCAGTCGAATAAATACGCGAAATAGAATTAAATTAATTTCAATAATTAAATTAAATCAAATAATATTTAAAATATAAAATAAATATATAATAATAAACATATATAATATATAATATAACAACTTATATATACATTATATATATATATATACTCACGCACACACACACACAAACATGCATGCATAATATATATATACTACATGCATGCTTAGCCTAATATACAAATATATATAACATATAATGTAAACATACATGCAAACACACACACAACGTACACAGCCATGCATGCATTCATACACAATCACACACAGTATACAACATATATATATATATATATATAACAACAGCAGCAGTAACAGAGGACGCAGAAAAAAAATTCAAGAGAAACGGGGTGACACCCCCGTGTCACCCACAAAGCTTATACCGAGACACCCCCGTGTCTCGGTACAGCAAGTCCGGACCAAGCTGCACCCCCGTTCCTCGCTGGAACGGGGTGAAATGACACGCCCGTGACAGCAGCAACAGCAGCCTCTGTTTCTCGACAGCAGAAACGCAGAACAGAGCAGCCCAAGTGCACGAGAAAGCAAGCAAAACAAGCAACAAAATAAGGCATGAAAAGCAGCATGAACACAGCTCGAACACACCCACAAGGCTACGAAAACTGACAGCAAAACGTGAAGGAAATACAGCAGTTTTTTGACAGCAAACATCAAGCTAAAACCGAGCAAATCTGGAGGAAAAAAACAGAGCATGCGTGAACTCAATCAATCCGATTTCATTCAGGTCCAAAAGTCCATCAAATGTGCAGCAAAATATCCTATATTCAACACATAATCAGTTCCCAAAAGTGATCAATCAAGACATGAAGGTGTACGTGACATATACGTGGGATTTTCTGAAAATTGTCATAAATGATTTATCATAAATTCTTCAACAACCATGTAATCAATGATCATAAATGAAATGAGGATGTCAAAACAATCATTCTCATGCTTGGAATCGATCAAAACCGTTAAGAATCGAAGGAGATCAAAAATTTGCTCAAAACTTTCATTTTCGGGAAAAATGTTCAGAAATGATTACACCAAGCTCAAAATCATGAATGAAAAGATGAAAATGCTCAGAATTAATCATATATTACAACCCTTAACTTACCTTGATGATTGGTTGAAGTTTGGATGAGATTTGAGCTCCAAAATCTCCAAGGTTGAAGGGTTACGGGTCTGGAATTCAGAACAGAAGCTTTGGCTGAGTTTTGGGGCTTGTGTGAGGATAATCTCGGTTAGGGCTTATTATGTCATGATAGAGGGTTGAGTTAGGGTTTCAAAGAATCCAACCATGGTTAATTTGGTTATGGTTTGTCCAAGATATGGCTGAATTAATGCAACAAGGTCAAGTTGGTCTCCGTTTCGTTTTTCGGTTGGATTTCGGAGTTTCAAATGAATTAGGAAAATTGTAAAGCTAAGTTTACTGAACTCGAATTTTCGTTACGAGTTCAGCGGATTTGACGAAACTCGAATCCGAGTTCCCGAGCTCAAGATATTAAATTCGGAACCAAGGGTACGCTAATTGCTCGTTAGCTCCCGTTTTGGTTCCTCAAATGAAATTAAATTCGTTAACCTATCAAATGAATTCAAAAACGTAAATTGGGTATAAAATCATGTTCATAACACATATATGTACAACATATTACAAAATCGTGGCAATTTGATATCATATCATATAAGAACGAAGCACAAAATAAACGAACAAACCTAATCATGCAATTCATGCAAAATGTATATAATTTCCCATGCACAAATATGATTTGCATGCATGCATATTAATCCCATGCAAAAGTGATGTTCATGCATAATTTGTATATTATCCCACGTAATATATATATATATATATATATATATATAAATAAGTAATTAATTAAAACATGATTAATTAATATAATATATAATTAGTATAATCATTAAATTAATATTATAATAATTAAACACATATATATATATACATATAATTACGAAATACATATATATATAATTAATAATATTAAAATAAAATATTATAATATAATATAATAAAATAATAACAATTATAATAAAATTAAATATAAAATACGTAAAAACAATTAATTCGCGCAAATTAGCAAACACATACATCGTACCTTTACGTCCGAGAAATCGGGGCGTTACATTCAAATCCGTGACTGAATCTCGTATTTCACATTTTTTGCATTGCATTATTCATCTGTCAGTTGTGTATTTGCGTACAATTTACAAATAATGGTTATATGATTGAAACATGGTGTATGCTTATTAGCATGTAGCCACATGTCAGACCAATAAATGATATTGCTAAATCATAACCTTTTGGAGATTTTTTTTGAGCAAATTATATTTTTGGTCCCATAGGATTGGGCTATTTGCAATTTTGATCTCATTGTTTTAAAAATTGACAATTTTGGTCCTATTGGATTCAATTTCTGACAATTTTAATCCCACCGTCAAATTTTTTAACGGTTTCCGGCAGCAAACAGTCAAATAAAATTTGTTGACATAAAAACCATAGAGATATTGGTAGCCCAGTTGGTTGATATGTATCCCTACACATATGTGGTTCTGGGTTCGAACCCCTTGCCTTACATTTTTTCCTTACAATTTTTTTGTTCAAATAATATTATTATGTTAAAATATAAATATATAATATATTTTAAAATAAATAAATAAATATATTATATATTATATATTTTTTGTTCAAATAGTATTACTATGTTAAAATATAAACGATTTTTTTGTTCAAATAATATTATTATGTCAAAATATAAATATATAATATATTTTAAAATAAATAAATAAATATATTATATATTATATATTTTTTGTTCAAATAGTATTACTATGTTAAAATATAAATATATAATATATTTTAAAATAAATAAATAAATATATTATATATTATATATTTTTTGTTCAAATAGTATTACTATGTTAAAATATAAACGATTTTTTTGTTCAAATAATATTATTATGTTAAAATATAAATATATAATATATTTTAAAATAAATAAATAAATATATTATATATTATATATTTTTTGTTCAAGTAGTATTACTATGTTAAAATATAAACTAGTTGTAATAATAATATAATATAAATATATAATATATAATATATAATAAAATAAATTTTTTGTTCAAATAATATTATTATGTTAAAATATAAATATATAATATATTTTAAAATAAATAAATAAATATATTATATATTATATATTTTTTGTTCAAATAGTATTACTATGTTAAAATATAAACTAGTTGTAATAATAATATAATATAAATATATAATATATAATATATAATAAAATAAATATATATCAGGTAGATATAAAAAATATATATATATATATTGTTCAAACAATATTACTATGTTAAAATATGAATTAATTGTAACAATAATATAATATAAATATATAACATATTTTAAAATAAATATATACATATATATTATATATTTTTTGTTCAAATAATATTACTATGTTAAAATATAAATTAATTGTAGTAATAATATAATATAAATATATAATATATCTACATTTTTTCCTTACATTTTTTTTTGTTCAAATAATATTATTATGTTAAAATATAAATATATAATATATTTTAAAATAAATATAAATATATAATATATCTACATTTTTTCCTTACATTTTTTTTGTTCAAATAATATTATTATGTTAAAATATAAATTTATTATATATCTACGTGTAATATATTTTTAACAATATATAATATATTTTAAAATAAATATAAATATATAATATATCTACATTTTTTCCTTACATTTTTTTTGTTCAAATAATATTATTATGTTAAAATATAAATATATAATATATCTACGTGTAATATATTTATTTTAACATATATTATATATTTATATTATATTATTACTACAATTAATTTATATTTTAACATAGTAATATTATTTGAACAAAAAATATATAATATATATGTATATATTTATTTTAAAATATGTTATATATTTATATTATATTATTGTTACAATTAATTCATATTTTAACATAGTAATATTGTTTGAACAAAAAAAAAAAAAAAAAAAAAAAAATATATATATATATATATATATATATATATATATATATATATATATATATTTATTATTAATATATTTTATATCTACGTGATATATATTTATTTTATTATATATTATATATTTATATTATATTATTATTACAACTAATTTATATTTTAACATAGTAATACTATTTGAACAAAAAATATATAATATATAATATATTTATTTTAAAATATATTATATATTTATATTTTAACATAATAATATTATTTGAACATAAAAATTGTAAGGCAAGGGGTAGGGATGGCAACGAGCCGAGCCGAGCCTTGGCATTTTTTTGAGGTTCGAGCTCGGGCTCACTCTAAATATAAGGGTTTCGAACCAGGTTCGCGAGCCATCGAACCTCAATTTTCTGGCTCGGGCTTGGCTCGAACCTTGGCTCGGTGTGGTTCGACTCGACTCGCGAGCCGATGTGCCCAAATCAGAAAACGCGTTACAGAAGGCCTCCAACTCTCAAAGGGATGAAAATAGGGCTTAAATCAATAAACACAATACATATTCCATAAAAAAATCTGAACATCAAATTCTTCAATTTACAAAATATGTAAACATAGCTTCAAGATCAACATCCGATTTCACGAAAATCATGAAATTTAAACACAATAAAACTCGAAAAAGTAAAAAACCATACAAAAAAAACAAATGACGGACTGAGGGGCTTTCCAAATTTCACTTGATAACTCATAGGGAATTTCAGATCCAATATCCCAAAACTAAAAATTCAACTGACGGTAAGAAGCAGCGGAGGGTGGTGGCGAGATGTGCTGCAAATGGAAGGAGATCTGGTGGTGCAAAAACGAAAGGCGGTGGCTAGTGGTGGCGTGGGTGCTCCACTTCTGCAAATTGAAGGAGATTCGGTGGCGTGAGGCGAGAGGCGGAGGCGGAGGGCGGTAGAATGACGGCGAGATGCGGCGTGGTGGTGGTGTGGTGGCGGTTGGTTGCTTGAGGCGTGAGGGTGCCGGCTGATGTGGAGTATGTGGGGAAGAAAAGGCCGCTGATATCTGGAGTATATGGAGAAAAGCAAATGGGTTTGTAGGGTTTTGATGATATAATGATATATAAATACATATATATATATAAATATAAAATATTATCTAAAATAAATATACAAAAAATATAGAAACAATATATATATATATATATATATATATATATATATATAAAATATTTTATTTTATTTTATTTTTAAAAATCCTAGGGTTCATGAGCCAGCTCGCGAGCCGACGAACAGAATACATTGGGCTCGGGCTTGGCTCGTAGAACCCACGAGCTCGGCTTGGCTCGCCATTCTCGAACCCAAGCCCGAACCATCGGCTCATTGCCATCCCTAGCAAGGGGTTCGAACCCAGAACCACATATACATATAAGCCAATTGGGCTACCAGCATCTTTATGTTCTTTATCTCAACAAATTTTATTTGACTGTTTTCTGCCGAAATGGATTTAACAGTTTCCCTCCAAAATTTGACAATGAGACTAAAATTGTCACAAATTGAATCAAATGGGACCAAAATTGTCAGTTTTTAAAACAATAGGACCAAAATTGCAAATCGTCCAATCTTATGGGATCAAAAATGTAATTTGCTCTTTTTTATTTTATGGGCCTTGACTATATGGAAGTGTTTAAAACTACAAATATGATTTTGGTGAGTTAATCTTCGGTTAATTTCTCGATAAGAAAGAATTATCCATATTTGCAGTTATTGCACAACTTGTTTTCAAGTGCAAGATTGGTTGGCTTAGGAATTAATATTGTCTGTCTCAATATTTATTTCTTGAAATATATGATTAAGTACTCAATTATGGAAAATCATCCTTTCTACTTTTCCTTTTTTATACAAAATCCTTGATTTGGGTGAAATTTTATTTTCCTATTTTTGCCAGTCTAGCCCCTCTCCTCTCCAGTCTTACGTGTCTGTGTATACATAATTTTTCGTTTCCCCAAATTATCTCTATTGCTATCAAACGGAATTCAGCTAGTATATGGGTTAAAGATTAGTAAGAATCCAAGCTTCAATGTTATTAAAAGAAGTTTAATTAGCTTAAGTAGATGGAATATATTTTTATGTCATCGCGTGCTTCCAAATTTATGGTTCAAAATTGAAGTGATATGATTTCAATCTTCAATATTCATTATTCATTATCCCGACATTATTTTTTTATCCGGAATTGTATTCTTTTGATCCACTCATGGTCCTATTTCAGATTTGTTGTTGAAATAGACCGCTGTTGAGTTCAAATTAAGTTCATATATGAATTTGAGTAGATACCTAATGGTAGTAAATATCTTTAAGATATTCCTATTGGTCGTTAAATTCTGGTAATCTAACATATGTTATTTGATAGCTAATTACTCCAAAAATCAAAATGTTGAAGTCATGTGTGAGGAATCCGAACATTTGATTTACAGGCCCAATTAAAACATGTATAGAAGGACTTTTATAGATCAAAAGAATATCTAAAGTTTGATTTGGATTAAATTACCATTTGGAATTGTAATTATATTTAATTATGAATTATTCACTTATCTTGTTAAAAGTGAATATTATGTAAATTTCGGATCCTTCTTATACTCACGGCATGTTTGAATTTTCTTGACATATAAAATTGGTCAATGCAATAAAGTGGGGCCTAGTTTGTTTATATATAAACCTCATGCGTGTGCATGAATTTGAAATTTAACATTTCTTGATTAAATATTTTATATTGATCAAGTGATGTAGACTTAAAGTACATTTAAGTCGTGATCTTATTTAATTGCCTTTGCCTGAGGTACACAAACATTGATTTAGAGGATGACTACTTCTGCTTATGGGTGAAAGATCGAGATTTTTTCAAAAATAATATTTTTTTTATTCCTGTTGCAAAAAATGGTACCGGTTTGGAGGGGTTTAAGATTTTGGTATTAGTCGCGGAGATTTCCCGCGACTCTGATTATTTTATTGTTATTTATTGCGGAGTCGCGGAGATCTCCCGCAGCTCCAATATTTTATATTATTTTATTAGGAGTCGCGGAGATCTCCCGCAACTCCAGTATTTTTTTAATAATATTTTCTGGAGTCGCGTCTGACACCCGCGACTCCAATTAAAAAATTATTATTATTTTTTAAAGTTGTGGTCCAGATCTAGATCTGGATCTTCACCTCCATCGCCATTATCACCTCCTTTGCCTTGGTGCCCGACGCTCAGCTGGAGGAG
>JAZIFV010000405.1:0-20275 GCA_037501455.1 Lantana camara
AACATAGAAAATCAGGTTGGGTGACCTGAAATGACCCGCTAAACCATAAAATAAAAAATATAAATTATGCATTAATTCATATAGGGCTGTCAACGGGTCGGACTCGGAGCGGATCTGGACATTCCGGATCTGAGTCCGATTATGAGTTCTAAAAACCAAATCTGAATCCGAGTCCTATAGGATTCGGATTCGTTCGAACCAAATTCGCAGACTACCGGATCGGATAATCCGTTCGGATAATCCAACCCGATAAGAATATGGCCTGGAGAGAAAAAAGATGAAGGAACAAGGTGAATTTAACCCGATAGGATTCAGATTCGTTCAAACCAAATTCGCAGACTACCGGATCGGATAGTCCGATCGGATAATCCAACCCGATAAGAATGTGGCCTGGAGAGAAAAAAGATGAAGGAACAAGATGAATTTACTCTGCGAAATTCTGCAAATTGAACGGTTTTGATATTTATCTGTCATTGTTACTGCTCATACAAAATCAATCCCCCTTTTCCCTCTCACCTTTGTCAGATTTGAATTTGAGGAGTTTACCTCTGTCCTCCATCATCCATGAGGTCAAGGAAGAAACACTACAAGAAAACAGGCGAATTCCGAGGGACTTCCGAGGGAATATTTCGTAAAATTCCGAGGGACATCACCGAATTAATTTCCGAGGGAATATTCCCTCGGAAATCCCTCGGAAATGTTAGCGCCAAGGTAAGGCACCAAGTTTTCCGAGGGATTTCCGAGGGAAATTTCCCTCGGAAACATTAAATTGATTTAATTTTTAAATTATAATTACTTTCCGAGGGAATTTTCCCTCGAAAATTCCCTCGGAAAATTGAAACTTAGCTAGTTTAAAATTAAAATTACTTTCCGAGGGATTTCCGAGGGAAAATTCCCTCGGGAAATTAGAAATTATTTAATTTGTAAAATAAATTTACTTTCCGAGGGAAATATTCCATCGGAAATATTCACATAATTAAATTTAGTATTTTCCGAGGGAATTTCCGAGGGAATATTCCCTCAGAAAATCAAAAATTATTTAGTTTCGAAATTTAATATACTTTCCGAGGGAATTCCGAGGGAAAATTCCCTCGAAAATATTCACATAATTAAATTTAGTGTGTTCCGAGGGAATTTCCGATGGAAAATTCCCTCGGAAAATTAGAACTTATTTAATTTGTAAAATAAATTTACTTTCCGAGGGAATTCCGCCGGAATTTGCCATAACTATTTTTAAAATTGAACATTATGTAACGATTTGTTTAATTTAATTACAATCTACGAAAATTATATGCATTATTAGTAAATTTGGTAACCTATGGTAGTTATTATATTAATCATT
Organism: Lantana camara; assembly: GCA_037501455.1. Taxonomy (NCBI): domain Eukaryota; kingdom Viridiplantae; phylum Streptophyta; class Magnoliopsida; order Lamiales; family Verbenaceae; genus Lantana; species Lantana camara. Next base: position 1,343 of record JAZIFV010000405.1, read on the forward strand.
GGTAATTATACATATGTAATTAAACTTTAGATAAGTATTTCGAACGATATGAATGTAGAAGTCGTGTTCTTTTCAAGTGAAATCGAATTTTTACTTCATATATAATATATATTTATGTGATATTGATTTTTTTTTTATTTCATTAATAAATAAAATTTCACGTTATTAAATTGAAATTTTAAAGTGTGATTTTCTTTTTTTTTTATATTTTATTTTATGAAAAAATTCGAGGGAATTCCGAGGGATTTCCGAGGGAAAGTAGAAATTCCCTCGGAATTCGCCATAACTTTTTTTAAAATTGAACATTATGTAACGATTTGTTTAATTTAATTACAATGTATGATAATAATTATGCATTATTAGTAAATTTGGTAAGTTATGGTAGTTATTATAATAATAATTGGTAATTTTACATATGTAATTAAACTTTAGATAAGTATTTCGAACGATATGAATTTAGAAGTCGTGTTCTTTTCAAGTGAAATCGAATTTTTACTTCATATATAATATATATTTGTGTGATATTGATTTTTTTTATTTATTTCATTAATAAATAAAATTTCACTTTATTCAATTAAAATTTTAAAGTGTGATTTTCTTTTTTTTTTCTATTTTATTTTATGGAAAATTCCGAGGGAATTCCGAGGGAAAGTAGAAATTCCCTCGGAAATCCCTCGGAATTTGCCATAACTTTTTTTAAAATTAAACATTATCTAACGATTTGTTTAATTTAATTACAATCTATGATAATTATATGCATTATTAGTAAATTTGGTAAGCTATAGTAGTTATTACAATAATAATTGGTAATTATACTTATGTAATTAAACTTTAGATAAGTATTTTGAACGATATGAAGGTAGAAGTCGTGTTCTTTTCAAGTGAAATCGAATTTTTACTTTATATATAATATATATTTGTGTGATATTGATTTTTTTTATTTATTTCATTAATAAATAAAATTTCACTTTATTAAATTGAAATTGTAAAGTGTGATTTTCCCTTTTTTATATTTTATATTATGGAAAATTCCGAGGGAATTCCGAGGGAAAGTTGAAATTCCCTCGGAAATCCCTTGGGATTTGCCATAACTTTTTTTAAAATTGAACATTATGTAACGATTTGTTTAATTTAATTACAATCTATGATAATTATGTGCATTATTAGTAAATTTGGTAAGCTATGGTAGTTATTATAATAATAATTGGTAATTATACATATGTAATTAAACTTTAGATAAGTATTTCGAACGATATGAATGTAGAAGTCGTGTTCTTTTCAAGTGAAATTGAATTTTTACTTCATATAAAATATATATTTGTGTGATATTGAATTTTTTTATTTATTTCATTAATAAATAAAATTTCACATTATTAAATTGAAATTTTAAAGTGTGATTTTCTTTTTTTTTATATTTTATTTTATGGAAAATTCCCAGGGAATTCCAAGGGATTTCCGAGGAAAAGTAGAAATTCCCTCGGAAATCCCTCGGAATTTGCCATAACTTTTTTTAAAATTGAACATTATGTAACGATTTGTTTAATTTAATTACAATCTATGATAATTATATGCATTATTAGTAAATTTGGTAAGTTATGGTAGTTATTATAATAATAATTGGTAATTATACATATGTAATTAAACTTTAGATAAGTATTTCGAACGATATGAATGTAGAAGTAGTGTTCTTTTCAAGTGAAATCGAATTTTTACTTCATATATAATATATATTTGTGTGATATTGATTTTTTTTATTTATTTCATTAATAAATAAAATTTCACTTTATTAAATTGAAATTTTAAAGTGTGATTTTCTTTTTTTTATATTTTATTTTATGGAAAATTTTGAGGGAATTCCGAGGGATTTCTGAGGGAAAGTAGAAATTCCCTCGGAATTCCCTCGGAATTTGCCATAACTTTTTTTAAAATTGAACATTATGTAACGATTTGTTTAATTTAATTACAATCTATGATAATTATATGCATTATTAGTAAATTTGGTAAGCTATGGTAGTTATTATAATAATAATTGTAATTATACAAGATGGTGCTGGAAATCGGACTTCCAAAATGCAACAACACTTTAAGATTTGTATGAAAAGGGAAAGACCATCACAGGCGTGAGAGCCTCAGGAACTGGGTTTCCTTTTGACCGTGGGTTCTTCCAGCTAGGATAACACCAAGAGTGCAAGATGTAATGGGCATGCTACGGTGGTGAGGTTAATGGAAAGCTTGAGAAGATCAGTGGGAATGCCCAGAACAATAGAGTGTGTCTGTAGAAGGTGACTTGGGGGAGAAAGCATGTGTTCTCCCCTTTTTATATGTTAGGGGTGAGGGTAAATGGGTAAATTGATCGTGTGGTCCCAAACCTGTGTTGCCCTAACACGTGGCAGCCCTTGAGGGCGTGAGAATGACATTTCTGAAAAGGAGGCGGTGTGTCAGGTGCTAGGTGCGCACTACCTTTTTGTCAGAGGTTGTTGGCGAGGGTCGCGTGGGAAGAGAGCCCAAGGTCCCCTTTACCAAGGTTCGGATCCATCGCAGGGGGGTTGGATTATGCACGAGCGCGGGTGACGCTCGAAGAGTGCACGGATAGACCCCCCGCGGCAGATGACCTTTGAGCGTCGAACTCCCGAGCATCAAGAGTGGGACTCTCACGCGGGTGCTTCCCTGAGAAGGGTGACCTTGAGGGTCGGGATGTGAGTGTCAAGCCAGTCAGCTTGAGCCCTTTACCTGAATAGTTGGCCGAGGTTCAAGGGCCCATACTAGTTGGCAAGTGAGTGGGCTGGGTTGGCCCACGAGCCCATCAATGCCAGGGTATAATCTTCACGTCAGCAGATGGTGACACGTGGACGGCTCTGATACAAGCGTGTTTTTGGGCCTCATCATTTTGCCCCCCAAATTCTGTAGTATCGCTCGAGCGTACTATAGAATTTAATAAGGAGGGAGCCTTGGATTTTGAATTACCCGAGGGTCAAGCCATTGCTAGAGAAGTGACCGCTTGACTTCTGTAACGGACACAGTCTAACACCGCATTAATTGAAGTCATGTCCGCATTTAATGCTGAGTGGAAACGTGGGCGCGTGCACTCCGGGAGACGTGAGGCGGTTACCAAAAGTGGGGGGATTTCCTAGGCGGGAAATGATTGCCATTTGAAATCCCAAGCCCTAATCAATGTAAGTTATCCCCTATAAATAGGGATTTACAGCATTTTAGGATCTCTTTCACACTTTTCGTCTTCTTCAAGCATATACGCAGCAAGAAATCTCTGCAACTTTTACTGATTCCGGCGAGTTTTCGTTCTTCAAACTTTAGGTAAAACTCCGTAACACTTGTTTTCTGTACTGACTTTAGATTTAGGTTGTGCGTAAGCGAAACTTTCTAAGGGAAGAACCCTTTTTGCCGTTGAATTCATTCCAGAATTTTCCTTCTCCACCGAATCTCTCGCGAAAAGCTCCATCTCCAATAACCCAAACCCAGATATGGCAGACAATAACGCTGAGGCTTATGTGAGGGAGATAGATGAGATGTCAGTGGGGAGTTCCTCCCCTCATGGAGATGTACCTACAGCGGTTCCCATGGCTAGAGCGTCCCAAGGCGAGGGAATTCCCATGGCGATTCCAGTGGCTCAAGCTCCGGCTGATGCCAGGGATGAAGAGGTTGACGCAGCCGTTCAAGGGATGAACGAGCGTGCTCCTGGAGGGGTGAATGACCTCTTCGAAGAGATGCATAACGTGATGGAAATGCAGAGGCAGGGAGAGAGAGTATTCCCGGTGTTGAATAGTGCCGTGAGACCCCAGGATCACAGGATCACCGTGGCCATGATGGCCCCCGAGGGCGAAGCAGGGCCATCCGGGCGTCAATTTGAGGCTGAACCTTCCAGAAGGCGTCAGAGGAGAGGAAGGGAGCCTGCCACTCGAGTGAGGCAAGACAACCGTCACCAAACCGATAGATCTCCGGACGAGATTGAGAGCATTTTGACGCTCGAAGACTTGAAGGAGTTGAGGGCGAAAGCTTATTGGGATGAAGCAGTATTTCCCATGCTACTGCCAGAGGAGGGAGAGAGGGCCAACCGACCACCACCTGGGATGATAACGGTTTACTGGGATGCTGTTCTAGCCGGGGGCCTGAGGTTTCCAATTGCTCACGTCGCTGCTATCATCTACCATCACTTAGGGCTTTGCCCTTCACAAATTCTGCCCAACGGCATAGCCTTAATCAACACCTTCATAATAACGATGAGAGCCTTAGGCCACGCATCCTCGATTGTCAATTTTGACAGTTTGATACAAGTAGCCCGCTCGCCACGCTCGTCACCTACGGACGGGTTTTATTACGCCCAGGCCAAGTCGGGCTTTAAGATGATAGATTCCCCATCCACCTCCTACGGCGAGCATTGGAAGGAGAAGTATTTCTTCGTGGGGGCCCCCGGGGGGATCTTTGGGGTTCACCGACAGTGGATGATACACGGCGAGGGCCCTTTGATTAGAGAAAGGATGAGGAATAAAACCTTTGAGGATTGGGCGATGGGATTAGCCTTCGAGATGAGGAGTGAGAGGAAGTGGATAAAAGCTGAGACTTTGATGAAGAACGAGGGAGTGTTGTTCCGTTATGGATTATCTTGCCCTCCAAACATGATACTCAACCCTCCCGCTGACATCATGGCCCTCGATGGTTAGATTCTAGGAACTAACTGCCCTAACTTTTAGAATAGGCTCCTAACTCAGTGTGACTGTTGTATTTTTGTACCTGTGACCCAAGTAACCAACTTCTGACGCTCGTTTCTTCTTACTTGCAGGTGTTCAAATACTATCGCGAGGTATGAATGCCGAGGCTCTTTCTCGCATGTTGGGCGTCCAGGTACCCGCCCGCTGACCCTCAGCCCTCACAACAGCAGCAAATCCGCCCTCCCAATGCTCCGAGGGGAAGGGGAACTAGGCGAGGGGCCGGCCGAGGACGAGACGGCGCTCTTGGAGGTGCGGGGAACGAAGCTCCCCCTAGGGGCCCCATCGAGGATTTGACAGGGGAGGGTACCCACGGGGCTACCCCTCCGCCGGTGGCCCTCGAGGGTCCGATTTCATTGAGTTCGAGCGGATCTCGAAACCGCTCGGGGGAACATGTCCGTATACATGAAACCATTCGGGCCGACCGTCAAGGGAAGAGGAAGAGGTTGCCGGATTCCCCTCCAATTTCTGGCAAGGGGAAAGAGGTGGTAATGGGGCATAAAGGCGAGGGCAGCGACACTTCTTCATCAGAGGATGAAGATTTCTGGAAGATAGGTTGCAAGGGCGACTCTCGCTACAAGCGCCAGCGGACTGAGGGTCCAGTGCTTCTGAAAAAGAGTGCCTACTCCGTGAACATCGTCTCTGACATCATCGGAAAACTCCAATTTTCCGGCGATCATGATAAGCTGAACGAGCACGACGCCGCTCGTGTTGCTGATGACGCCTGTCATGCCCTTCTGACGGTAAGTCCCTAGTACCCTCTGGAAATTTCCCCATTCCGTTGTTCCCATTATAACACTAATCTTCGCTTCTGACCCTCCAGGAGGTAATCCCTAGGTTAAAGAACTTGAAGGGGCGAGCGCAGGCCTATTCCGCGCACAAGGCCAAGTACAAGAAACTGCTGCGAATCTCTGACCCCGTCCAACTGCAAGAGGATTACAATAACGTCCACGCTCAGTTGACCGAAGCCAATCTTGAGAAAGACAGGCTGAGGGAGAATCTTCAGAAGGCGAACGCAGCCTATCTTACCCTTGACGAGCGTCATAGGGAATTGAAGACAGAGCGTGACCAGCTAAGGAACCAAACTAGGGAGTTGAGCACGCAGCTGGCGGAGAGCACTCACCAAAATGAAGATACCCAGAAGGCACTCGCTGATCTTCAAGGGAAGGTGGAAGGACTAACGGCGAGGGTCTCCTGGGAAGCAGTAATGAAGTTCGTGCGTTCCAAGGCCTTCGTGTTTGCGGCCAACATCCAATGCTTTGACAACGCTCGGCGCTTCTTCCATAAAGCTATCGGGCAAATAGTGAAGCTTGGCTTGGCTCCTGATAGCGCTCGAACCGATGCTCGTCTGCGTATGGACCTGGATGAAAACTGCGAGCCCATGGTCCAAGACGAGGATCCCACCGAGAGTTTGGCGGAGCCGGAGTACCAGGAGTTGGTGCAAACGCTCCAATGGGAGTTCATAGCTGCCAACACTCTAGGTCCCGAGCCCATTCGAATAGAGGATGAGGACACCGTCGTGGAGGCAGCGGATGTTGAGGAACCAGGCGAGGCTCAAACTTTTGACGCACACGTGTTGGCCCCAGTTCCCCTTGCGACTGCCCCTCCAGAGCCCGACTCTCAAGCCCCGTGATGATCCCTTGGTTGTTGAGTCCCTTTGTTTGCCAGTTTAATTCCCTGTCTTACTTATGAACAATTCATGTCTGTATTTAACCCTTCAGCTATTTTCTTGAACGCTTTGGGTTCCTTTATGCTCCTTTTCATATATTTGAACTCTTCTTTTTTACTGCTTGGCTGTTTGAATACTTTCTCTTTTACTTTTGAATGGTGAATGCTGCTGTTTCATTGCGCTCGCTGCCTTTATATTGGTCTCTCTTATTTGAACGTTTACGATGGGCGTGTGTGTGCACGAGGGCGTTTTCTTTGAGGGTGCCCCGGCATTCATCACAATGCGCCATTAGTTTAAGGTTTGGCAGCGTCTGGCGATTTGAGGGGCGTAGATACGGGCGCGAGGGTGTTTTCCATGGGGGTTCCCTGGCCGTATCCGTAATGAGGCTCGAATTTGAACTTAGGAAACTTTTGAGGATTTGCCTAAGTATTGGCCCCAATAATGTGCATTTTCAGGTTGAACGCTCCAGGGAGTTGTATGTACTTTAGAAATCAATAGTAGGATTTGCTAAGTATAGGATCAAAGCGAGTGTAACCGTGGGGTTAGCATCATTTCGAGGGACCCATGAAAGGATTGTTATGGGATCCACTAATTTACGAGTGTGCTCTTACCCAAGAAGTTGAGGGTCATCGGGGTTTTTACGAGCGCGAGCTGGAGTGGCGTGCACTCAGCTGGCCTAAATTAAGCATTTTGCTCCCCATTGTTTGACACGCTCGTTCTCAGGATTCTATACACTTACGAATCGTCAAACTATTCCGGGTAGATGGTTATCAATACCCAGATAGTGTTGCTCTCAAAATGATTGGGGTATTACTTAGGCCGTTCGACGTGGAGGATGCTCGACACGGAGTGGGCCTTTTGTTGCTCAAATCATTAACCAACAAGAAAGCAAATAAATGACAAAACAAAGAACTAAATACTTACTGTTATACTTGTAATGTTCAAGATGATTACAACACGCTTTCTGTCAAAAGAAAGTACTCCATGCCGCAAACGGGCAATTACAAAAGAACTGACGTTTACACGTAGAACTTTCTAAGGTTACATGCATTCCATGGCCTAGGGAGACGCTCGCCTTGCAAAGTCTCCAGCAGGTAGGTGTTACTTGCTCGTACCTGAACGACTTTGAAGGGGCCTTCCCAATTGGGGTCCATCTTACCCACATGTTTGGAGACTTCAACTTTTTTGAGGACCAAGTCCCCTAGCTGGAAAGTCCTCTCCTTAACGCATTTGTTGTATTGGCGAGCCACGGTTGCTTTGTATTTGTGGATACGTGCCCAAGCAGTATTCCTCTTCTCGTCCAGCAAATCTAACTCGAGGGCCCGATTGGCCTCGTTGGCAGCAGGCTCGAAATAGGCAACGCGTGCGGATTCTTGAGCAATTTCCGCAGGTATCATAGCCTCGGAGCCATAAACGAGGGAGTAAGGGGTTTTCCCCGTTGCCGCTCGCGGGGTAGTACGGTACGCCCACAGGGCTCCCTGAAGTTCTTCAGCCCATTCGCCCTTCTTGCTTTCGAGCATCGTCTTCAGATGCTGGAGTATGGTTCTATTAGTTACCTCCGCTTGACCGTTGGCCTGAGGGTGGCCCATCGAAGTGAAACGTTGCTCAATCCCAAGTTCATAGCACCAATCCCGCGTGTCAGCGGCGATGAATTGGGATCCATTATCTGAAATGATTACCCTCGGGATGCCGTATCTGCAAATGATGTTCTTCCAAATGAAGTCCCTCACAACCTTGAACGTTATTTTCGCGACTGCTTCAGCTTCGGCCCATTTAGTGAAGTAATCCACAGCGAGTATTACGAATTTCTTTTGCCCGACCGCCATTGGGAGGGGTCCCACAATATCAATGCCCCACTGATCAAAAGGCCACGGGACATCAATAGGAATCATTTGAGTTGTCGGCAACTGAGGGCAGTTAGAATGAAATTGGCACTTAGGGTATTTCTTGGAGTAGCTAATGGCATCCTGCAGCACCGAGGGCCAGTAGAACCCACTCCTTAAGACTTTCTTTGCCAAGATTCGACCGCCCGAGTGGTTCTCGTAACTTCCATTGTGCACATGTTCTAAAACTTCCTTGGCCTGCGAGGGTCTCAAGCATCTCATCGGTGGGCCTTGGAAGGATCGCTTGAATAGTCGACCCTCGGCATCCAATGAGAAGCGAGGGCCTTTGTTTCTGATTTTCCGAGCCTCAACTTTGTCGCTTGGGCTGGTTCCATCCTGGAGGAATCTGATAATTTCGTCGAGCCAACAGGGCTCGGAGGGGTCAATCATATTCACCTCCTTCGAAGGTTCGTCTCTACTTATCAGCGGCTCCTCGGTTCTAAGAAACGTAACAGCACGCTCGCTAAAGCCATCCAGGGCGGATGCGAACTTTGAGAGAGCATCAGCACGTTCGTTTTCTGCCCTTAGGACCTGCAAAAGGTGGAATTCCTTGAACTTGGCTATTACCTCCTTAGCGCTCGCCAGATACCGCACCATAGTGGCTTCTCGGGCCTCATAAGAACCATCAATTTGACTCGCGATCAACTGCGAATCAACATATGCAGTGACCCGAGTGGCACCATTTTGAAGTGCAATCCTGAGCCCCTGGATGAGGGCCTCATACTCAGCTTCGTTGTTGGTGACTTGGAACGCCAGCTTGATCGCATAGTCAACTTCAGCTCCGAGAGGGTCCCTGAGGGTCACCCCGGCTCCTCCCCCTTGTGAGGTCGAGGAGCCATCTGTGTGCAAAAGCCATAAACCATCCTCTGCCGAGGGCACGGTATCTAAGTTGAAGCGTTCCACCAATAGGTCAGCCACGGACTGAGCCTGTATCGCCGTGCGAGGCTCGAAGGTGATGTCGAATTGACTAAGTTCAATTGACCACTTAATTAATCTCCCTGAGACGTCCGGCTTTGCAAGCACCTGTCTGAGGGGCTGATCTGTAAGCACCACGATGGAATGCACTTGAAAATAGGGCCTTAACCTCCGAGAGGCATTAACGAGCGCAAAAGCAAATTTCTCTATTTCCATGTATCTTTTCTCCGCTCCTTGTAGAGTCTTGCTTAAATAATACACCGGCATATGCTTACCCTCGCGAATGGCCACGAGGACAGCGCTCGTGGCTTCCAAGGAAACTGACAGATAGACAAACAAGTTCTCCCCCGGGTTAGGTTTGGTCAACAAAGGCGCGCTCGAAAGGTACTGCTTCATGTCCTGCAGGGCCTTTTCGCAGTCTTCGCTCCAGGTAAAGTTGCGAGCGTTACGCAGAATTTTAAAGAAGGGCAAATTCCTGTCCGCTGAGCGGGAGATGAACCTGTTTAATGAAATGATCTTACCCACAAGCACCTGGACCTCTCTCAGATTGCGAGGGGAGGGTATGTCCAGGATTGCTTTAATCTTCTCTGGATTTGCCTCTATGCCCCTTTGGCTGACCATGTATCCCAAAAATTTGCCACCCCGTACGCCAAATGTACATTTGGAAGGGTTTAGTTTCATACCGTAACGACGCAGGATATTAAACGCTCGTTTGAGGTCTTGCAGATGAGAATACTGGTGCTCGCTTTTGACGATCATGTCATCCACATATACTTCCATGGACTTTCCAATCTCACACTCGAACATTCTGTTGACAAGGCGTTGGTATGTCGCTCCTGCATTTTTGAGCCCAAAGGGCATAACCTTGAAGCAATAAACACCCATATGGACTACGAACGCAGTTTTGGGACGATCCCCAAGAGCCATGAATATCTGATAATATCCTTGGAAAGCGTCCATCATGCTCATAAGTTCACACCCAACGGTCGAATCCACCAACTGATCTATCCTAGGTAGTGGGTATGGATCCTTAGGACATGCCTTGTTGAGGTCCGTGAAGTCATTGCACATACGCCACTTGTTGGCGCTCTTGGGAACGAGCACTACATTACAAAGCCATTCGGGATATAGAATCTCTTCTATGTACTGAGCGTCAAGCAGTTTATTGACTTCTTCTTCTATGACCTGCTTTCGGAACCCATGAACATCTCTCTTCTTTTGCTTTATGGGTTTGAAGGCCGGATCCACGTTCAGCCTGTGGACAATAACGCTCGGATCTATACCAGTGAGGTCGGAAGCCTTCCAAGCAAAGACATCAACATTTTCTCGCAAGAACTCAATCATCATAATCTGAGAGGGGCCGTCGAGGCTGGAATCTATTTGCGTGGTCTTATCTGGATTCCCGGGCTCCAACTCTATGGTTAGGAAGCTCTCCTTAGGTTCCACCCGCACTTCAGGCCTCGGCTGTTCGAGCGCTCGTTTCTTGCCTGTAATTCTCTCGCTGGTATCTCCCGAGGGTATATGATCCTCGTCTTCCGAGGAGGAGACCCCAACCGCTCCGAGGGGCGAATTCCCCGCATCTATGGGTTTGTCTGTGGCCCTCTTCTTATTCTTCTTCTTATAGAGCTTGGCCCTCTTACGCTCGGGGCCATCTTCATCTAGTTTGGGGAAGTCAACAGACTTTTTGGTGGAGCCAGCTTGGGTAGGTTGTTTGGGCTTGTGGCTTCGAAGGGAAAGTATGTAGCACTCCCAAGCTTCCTTAACATTACACAGTACCTCTCCGGTACCCTCGGGGGTGGGAAACTTGACTTTTTGATGATAGGTGGAAATTACTGCTTTGAAGTCGACGAGGGCTGGGCGCCCAATGATGATGTTGTATGGCAGGTCGACTTCAACCACCACATAGAGAACATTTAAAGTTTTTCGCTGTGGGGCGCGACCGAAAGAGGTGGCCAAGCGAATTTGTCCGCGAGGGACGATCTCGGAACCCCCAAAGCCGACGAGGGCTGTTCTGAGGGGTTCGAGCGGGATGTTTGTGATGTTCATTTTCTGAAACGTGGAGTAAGGCAAAACATTCACGGAGCTTCCACTATCAATTAAGACCCTCTTTACAACGTGATTGTGAACGTCTAGGCTAACCACCATGGGGCAGTCAGAGGTTTCACCGACCCCATGGGGTGTTACAATGTGCTCTAAATCTTTCTCTGTGAAACCTACGCTCTCGTCCTTCTCCGAGCGTGATGATTTATCAATAGAGAGCACCGGCCTGGGCTGAGAAGATCTTTGGTCATAACTCCGAATGTATCGAAGTCGGGAAGCGTTAGAGTCGCCCCCCGAGGGTCCTCTAGCAATCATGTGAATGACCGCGAAGGGCTGGTTTTCCACGTCTGTGGCTTTACCTTTGCCACGGTCGCTCGGCTCGGAGTGATGGTGGCGCGGGCTCCGCGAACATGATCGGCTTCTCCGTTGGGTACGCGCTCGCTCAGCGCAATGCTCATCATACCTCTCCAACACCTTCACGAACTCCTTGAGGTGCCCTCCAGCGATCAGCCTCTGAATCTCACTCTCAAGCTGACGACATTCACTGGTGTCATGCCCTTTCTGCTTGTGGAAAGCGCAGTACTTCCCCGAACGCTTCTGAGCCTCCGTTTCTCTCAACTTGGGTGGCCTCCTGAACAGCTTCTTATCCGCCATGGCATATACTTCGGCTATAGGGCGGTTGAGAGGGATGCACTCGAACTTCCGAGGGGGCGGAGAGTTTCGGCGAGCGGGAATAGGGCTACGGCGGCGGCCTCTGGTTGGATCCGCTCTGTCTTCAAGTGCTTTGCTGGGGCGAGAGGCGTTCGCCATCTTCTGATCCCTCGCAATATACATATCCTCGAGGGTGAAGAAAGAATCCGCTATTTCCCTAATCTCCATCAATGAGCGAGGTTTCTTCTTGGCCACCTCCTCCACGAACTCTTTACTGACATAGTGCTTCATATTGATGGCTCCAAAGAGAACGTGCCTCAAGAAATCCATTGAGGGCTTTTCCACCAATAAGATTTCCTTGTTGAACCTTCCCATGAAGGACCTGAGGGTCTCGTTCGGCCCCTGGACCAAGCTGTAGAGAGCCGTCGCAGCGGGGGCTGGTGCCTTCAAAGAGTTGAAATGGCTGATGAAAGCGTCAGTCAGGTCATGGTATCCTCGGATTGAGCGCGGAGGAAGTTTTTTGTTCCAATCCTGGGCCATCCCCACGAGGGAGGTGACGAACACCTTGGCCCCATAGTTGATTGGGTGATCGTATAAATGCATCAAATGTACAAAGTGATCCAGATGCTCGGCTGGATCTGTGCTTCCATCATACCTGTTGACGGACGTAGGGATTTTGCCCTTCCCCGCACGGGTCATCAGAACCTCCTCAATGAGGGGAGAATCGCCCGTCACGATCCGGTAATCCCTGTCCTCTGGATCTTCAGGGCTGACTTCTCTTCGTCGGCGAGAGATGGGGCTGCGTGGTCTGCGAGCGTCTCTGGCCCTGGTCCTCTCGCCCCCATTACGGGAGACGTGAGACCGTGCTCGAGAGAGCTGCTCTACCACGTTCTGGAGCCCCCTAATTTGGTCTTGTACTGCGGCAAGTTGAGGGTCGCCGACATTTCTGCGGTTTGCCCTTTTTGTGGCTCTCGATTGGACCTCTTCGTTATCTCCGGCCGCCTCATTTCGAGGGGCCCTTTCATCTCCTACGGGTAGTTGCTATTGCTGGACCCTCGGTGGGGCCTCATTTTCTTGATTCGGTAGTGGTGGAGGCTGCTGGGCCCTTAGCGCATTTTGAGCCATCGTCAGGGAGTGTGCTGGGAGTCTTCCAAGGGGTGGGGCTATTCGAGCGCCCGTGTGTGAAGGGAAATAAGCCGTAGTGAAATGTTCCCAAGCATTCTGTACGGCTTGACCTTCGCATTGCGCATATAGCGCCTGAAGTTGTTGTGTAGTGATTTGGGGCATTTCTACCCCTTGTATTTCCCTTGGCATAGACAAGGGGAGGTTCAACGTCCCCACTTGATACGGCTGGACCATAGATATCATTCCAGGCATCATTCCGGGCATTACCCCGGGCTGCATAAGAGTGTATCCTGGCGGCGGCATGGCCATAGGGTACATGCCAGGATGGGAGGCCGGGATATTTGGGGCGAAAGCTGGGGGAGGAGGATTGGAGCCCGATCCTCCTACTTCAGTTCCTGTTGGGGGAAGAGCGGCAGTAGCGGCATCAACGTCTCCGGCGACAGGCGGAGGCGTGCCTCCGGCGGGGATGGGGTTCTCAGCGTTTTCTCCATTGGTGGGAGGAAGACCTCCTCTATTCCCCAGAGTTCCGGATCTTGTTGCAGTAACCATGATGAAAGACCTTGGTGTCACTTTTCAACTAGCTTTTAAAGGAAGAAACTGGTAACGACGAAGATGGTGGTGATGGATTTCCCACAGACGGCGCCAAAAATGATGGTGCTGGAAATCGGACTTCCAAAATGCAACAACACTTTAAGATTTGTATGAAAAGGGAAAGACCATCACAGGCGTGAGAGCCTCAGGAACTGGGTTTCCTTTTGAGCGTGGGTTCTTCCAGCTAGGATAACACCAAGAGTGCAAGATGTAATGGGGATGCTACTGTGGTGAGGTTAATGGAAAGCTTGAGAAGATCAGTGGGAATGCCCAGAACAATAGAGTGTGTCTGTAGAAGGTGACTTGGGGGAGAAAGCATGTGTTCTCCCCTATTTATATGTTAGGGGTGAGGGTAGATGGGTAAATTGACCGTGTGGTCCCAAACCTGTGTTGCCCTAACACTTGGCAGCCCTTGAGGGCGTGAGAATGACATTTCTGAAACGGAGGCGGTGTGTCAGGTGCTAGGTGCGCACTACCTTTGTGTCAGAGGTTATTGGCGAGGGTCGCGTGGGAAGAGAGCCCAAGGTCCCCTTTACCAAGGTTCGGATCCATCGCAGGGGGGTTGGATTATGCACGAGCGCGGGTGACGCTCGAAGAGTGCACGGATGGACCCCCCGCGGCAGATGACCTTTGAGCGTCGAACTCCCGAGCATCAAGAGTGGGACCCTCACGCGGGTGCTTCCCTGAGAAGGGTGACCTTGAGGGTCGGGATGTGAGCGTCAAGCCAGTCAGTTTGAGCCCTTTACCTGAATAGTTGGCCGAGGTTCAAGGGCCCATACTAGTTGGCAAGTGAGTGGGCTGGGTTGGCCCACGAGCCCATCAATGCGAGGGTATAGTCTTCACGTCAGCAAATGGTGACACGTGGACGGCTCTGATACAAGCGTGTTTTTGGGCCTCATCAATACATATGTAATTAAACTTTAGATAAGTATTCCGAACGATATGAATGTAGAAGTCGTGTTCTTTTCAAGTGAAATCGAATTTTTACTTCATCTATAATATATATTTGTGTGGTATTGATTTTTTTTATTTATTTCATTAATAAATAAAATTTCACTTTATTAAATTGAAATTTTAAAGTGTGATTTTCTTTTTTTTATATTTTATTTTATGGAAAATTTCGAGGGAATTCCGAGGGAAAGTAGAAATTCCCACGGAATTCCCTCGGAATTTGTCATAATTTTTTTAAAACTTGAACATTATGTAACGATTTGTTTAATTTAATTACAATCTATGATAATTATATGCATTATTAGTAAATTTGGTAAGCTATGGTAGTTATTATCATAATAATTGGTAATTATACATATGTAATTAAACTTTAGATAAGTATTTCGAACGATATGAATGTAAAAGTCGTGTTATTTTCAAGTGAAATCGAATTTTTACTTCATATATAATATATATTTGTGTGATATTGATTTTTTTTTATTTATTTCATTAATAAATAAAATTTCACTTTATTAAATTGAAATTTTAAAGTGTGATTTTCTTTTTTTTATATTTTATTTTATGGAAACATTCCCTCGGAAATCCCTCGGAATTCCCTCGGAATTTGCCATAACTTTTTTTAAAATTGAACATTATGTAACGATTTGTTTAATTTAATTTCAATCTATGATAATTATATGCATTATTAGTAAATTTGGTAAGCTATGGTAGTTATTATAATAATAATTGGTAATTATACATATGTAATTAAACTTTAGATAAGTATTTCGAACGATATGAATGTAGAAGTCGTGTTCTTTTCAAGTGAAATCGAATTTTTACTTCATATATGATATATATTTGTGTGATATTGATTTTTTTTATTTATTTCATTAATAAATAAAATTTCACTTTATTAAATTGAAATTTTAAAGTGTGATTTTCTTTTTTTTATATTTTATTTTATGGAAAATTTCGAGGGAATTCCGAGGGATTTCCGAGGGAAAGTAGAAATTCCCTCGGAATTCCCTCGGAATTTGCCATAACAATTTTTAAAATTGAACATTATGTAACGATTTGTTTAATTTAATTACAATCTATGAAAATTATATACATTATTACTAAATTTGGTAAGCTATGGTAGTTATTATATTAATAATTGGTAATTATACATATGTAATTAAACTTTAAATAAGTATTTCGAACGATATGAATGTAGAAGTCGTGTTCTTTTAAAGTGAAATCGAATATTTACTTCATATATAATATATATTTGTGTGATATAGTTTTTTTAATATTTAAGACATAAAATTTGAATTTCAAAACTTAAAATATATAGTGGAATTAATTAAAAACTTGAGAAAAATATTAAATATGTGTTAGATATATTGAATTACTAAAATAAAAAATTCAGAACTATTATTATTGTGTTTTACAAAATATATCAAAACTTAAAGTCTAAAGTTTTTAAAACTTAAAATGCTAACCCCTTAATATATAATATAATATAACGGGAAATTCCCGAAAAATCCCCAAATGAGAACTCAAATTTGCTTTAACTCCCCATTTTTAAAAAAGTTTCTCTTTGCTCCCTAGATGACAGGCCAAATTTGCTTTAACTCCCCATGGTTGTATTAAAACTCAAGAATCTCGTACCCGAACCCCAAAATCACGTACTTAAATGCCCAAATGATGTATTTGGGGGCAAATACATCATTTGGGCATTTAAGTACGTGATTTCGGAGTTCGGGTACGAGATTCTTGAGTTTTAATACAACCTTCAAAAAAAATGGGGAGTTAAAGCAAATTTGGCTTGTCATCTAGGGAGCAAAGAGGAATTTTTTTAAAAATGGGGAGTTAAAGCAAATTTTTTCAACTTTTAGGTACTTTTTAAAAAAGACCCCATAATATAATACATGTAAAAGCCCAAAAAATATCTTATGAAACTTGAAATTTTTACTTAAAACTAACGCGGCAAAAGGAAAAAAAATTCCCAACCAAAACACCTCAAACCCTTTCCAACACTTTACCTATTTGCTGAAATTTCCTCTTTCCTCCCCTAAACCCATTTCTCAGACTTACAGCTCAAACGCAGGCAGAGAAGAGCAGCTCTTCGATGGCGGGTCTCAACCGGAGCTTCCAGGAAAGGTCATCGACGGCGGAGCTCAAGGCAGAGCTTCCAGCGCAGGTTTTGGACTGCGGATCTGAAGGTGGACATCTTCGACGACGCTCCCAACAAGCCCTACGAGAAGTTGCTTGTCTCAAGGAGAAGGAAAAAGGAAATCGAGCCCGAGGAGGCGGTGAAGGAAGAGGCGGAAAATCGAGGATGTGAATGACTTCAACTCTTCTTCTCCATCTAGGTTTTTTTTTTTTCTGAATTTTTTGTTGATTTTGGGTGAATCGGGATGTGAATGATTTCGCTTTCACTTCCCATTGGATTTGCAGTTTTCGTGGTTCACTTGGCGACCATCCCCATCACCAGAAATGGCATCAACCCTGCTCGGAGCTTCGAAGCCTCCGTCATCTACAACCTGGACAAAATTTGGGATGACCATGTAATTAAACTCTTTTATTCCTTAAATTCTTTCAAACAAATTACAACTAGCACGATGTATTACGAATGAATGATTAATGTTGTTAATTTTGCAGTGGATTTTGTGTGTATGAGAGGAGATTGTGAATCAGTAGCCCTTCTTTTCACTTTCTAAATTTATATATAGCTTTTGAATCTTTTGTTGTTAGCTTTGGTTGGTTGTGTATTTATGATTCAACAAGAAAACAAGTGTTGGTGGTGCTGCAATTGTTTCGTAGACATGTGAAACTTCCCAGCTCTCATGAGTTTTCAACTTAAAGAATTCTACCATAAGCGGATTTGGGATGTGGATTATGTGTTTTCAGGTTGGATAGTGCTAATTTGGAAATTAGGGCAGTTTGTTAAGGAAACGAGATGGGAATGCTGGATACATATATTGCTTTGTTAATAGTTGATACTTAAGCTAGTGTTTCTACTAATTCTCACCAGTGGAACTGTTTGCTTGTATACAAATTGATGTTTTGTGTATTTGTCATATTCTATGATCGCTTCACTATATGTTTTACTTCATTCGATGACATAAGTCAGCTATTAATGCCATCATTATTTTCATTATGGATTTCCATAATCTCTGTGCATCTTTTTTATGTTCAGGAATCTGAGTTCCAACTCATTGGGTGGCACTTTACCGTCAGGGTTGGGTCAAAAGTCTCTTGGGAAGCTGTAAGATCTCAAATATTGTCATTATTTCTAATTTCTTACTCACTTTTAAGGATATATTACTTTGTTAATGGGATCACAACATAGTTCGTATGGTTACTTCTACTCAAATGAACGTCAAGTTGATTAATCAATGTTTAACTCATATGATCCTGTGTTTAGTTTCTTCACTCCAACCTTTCATTCTCTCATTTTGCTTGTTTTTGTTCTTCTGTATTGGTCAGATTCCTTTTCAGGGTTAATGCTTCCTCGGAAAGGGATGCTAGTGAAGAGCATGCATTGGAGGTGGTCAAAGAGCTAGGAAAGATCAAGTGGTCAAATGACTTGGATGAGGATGATGACAGCAGGACTAAAGCAACCAGGGGAAATGCAACTGCGCTCTCTAGTTTAATTAAATCATACAACAAGCAAGGTAAATCTGTGAGTTGTGCTGATCAGGTATGCGATTTATTTTTCTCTAGTTAAGTCAGATTATGCATATAAAGTTTCTTGACGTGTAGTTTATTTCTGAGGCTTGGAGGGTGTTTGACTGAGCAAATAAGCTCCTTAAAACTACTCTTAGAAAAAACTTTAAGCCGATTGAGAGCTTATAAGATGATGTTGAGTGTTCAGTAAATATTTTATGAACTATAAAGCTCTTAAAAAAGATTTTAGCAGCTTATAAGCTTCTTTAATATGTTGGGGGAAAACCAACCTAGTTTTAGATGAGATCTCAAAACATATAGATGCTATTCTATTAAGTTTCTGTACAGTAGTACTAGCTACATATATGTGTTTTCCTTTAATAGTTATGTATGAGGTCAATTGAATCTCTGAACATTTTTGGACGTGTTAACCGTAACACTCTTAGCTATTAATTAGATGAGTTTGGAATCTTGCAAACATTTTACTATCTTTTCTGAGAAGAAAAAATCATAGTCATCAAACTTTTTGTGTTCTGATATTTGTGGATTATGTCCTTTTCCGGTTTAATGTTTGCCGAATGTAGAACATGTTAACTGGACTCGAGTCTTTGCTATATTTGGATGGACGCTTATGAGAGGGCATAAGACTGATGGAGTGGTAATGAGATGTAACCATATGGTTCTGCAAGAGTTTGATGAATTATGGCTTGATTGGAGTGGTGAATTAGAAGAAATTGTATAGTTTTGCAAA